>JAPYZK010003107.1:0-12638 GCA_030522785.1 Platygaster equestris | reverse complement strand
AAAATGAACACGGCGCCCCCTGTCCGCAAGATACGGATAGTACGACAAATTTCATGAAATCATAACTTCTGATCTATGAGGAGTACGAAAAAATTTCTTAAACAAAAGTTGTCAGATTTTCTCAGCTTTACAATAAATCTTCTATCAACGTCACACGTAAACCCAACAGAATTCGAGAAAATCGACAAAATGAATAGGGCACCCCCTGTTTGCAACATGCAGATGATACGACGAACTTCGTGAAATCATAACTTTTGAACTATAAGCATTACAACAAAATTCCTCGAACAAAAATTGTTGATTTTACTCAGCTCTTCAAGAAATCTTCTATACACTTTTCACCGAAACTCAACAGAATCCAAGAAAACCGACAAAATGCACAAGGCACCACCTGTCTCCCGAATTCCAATCGTCCAAAGACCTCCCAAACTAGGTCAATCTAAAAAGAATTCTCCAAATCACATCTTATGTCTCATTATACACCAAAGGTCACTTTTAACTCCCTATTGACGCCGCATAAACAAGCCGGTGTTGCCGGTGTCGCCTACTAACCCCCCTCATGCAGGGTCTTTTCCTTGCTAATGCAGATAGGCGCGCATGCAACCCGGAGTTGATCCACTGCCTACTACCCCTGTGGCTCCCAAACCCTCCCCCCATCATGCACTTCCCCTATGTGGCCGTAGCGCTCTCCTTTTACGCATCCAGAGCCCATTCAGTCAGTTACGCACGAGCCGTACTGGGCGCCGCCACGTGGCCTTCCGGCGTCCGCGTTTTTTTCGGTTTTCGAAACTTCGAAAACGAGTTTTATTGTAGGGGTTGTGAAAAGTTGGATAACTGGAGGTAAAATATGAATTAAGCGGGTAATGATGGTGATTTTGTTGGTTTTGTGAGTATATAAAGGGGATTTGGGAATGTCACGTGGGGTGTAGGTGTTTGGTTTTTGTTTCGTCTTGGAACTGTGATGTGAGGGTTTGTGAGTGGTTTTCGTTTTCTTAGGGGAGGGTTTTGGGAAGAGTAAGTGTATAATGATGTTAGTTTATGTTTTTTAGGGGTTGGGGGGTATTTTTCTGGAGGGGTAGGGTTAATTGGGTTACGTGGTTTTTTGGAGGTTATGGTTTTTAGTGTTTGATATGATGTGATTCGGAAATTTTGGGTTTTTGTTTTTTAAGATCGTTTTTGAAAGAAATAGTCATCCGATTTCGAAATATTTATCTACTTTCAAGAGAGTTTCATTGAAGTATACTATTTGTGTAAAATTTTTATAAATTTTCGAAGTTGTTTTGAATGTTTGTGACATTTCTGACTTTTCGGTGATATTTTCACTAGTATATGAAAACTTCGGAAATGTTAGATGAATTTTTCAGTTTTTTGTAATTATCTAACATTTTTTGAAAATTGTAAAATATTTTGATACGCAAATGAAAATTCATAAAATTTTAAATAAATTTGTGAGAGCCGCAAAGTATTCTACGTTCTGTGAAAAATTGTAGTATTTTTGATATTTTTGACTTTTTCGGGATATTTTGATACAAATGAAAAATTCCTTAAATTTTGCACAAATTTGCAAGTTTCGTTATCTTTCACGATTTTCGAGGAAATGTGTAATATTTTGATACGCGTGTACATAAATTTTTATTATTTCAAACAAATTTTCAGGACATCCGAAATTTTTCACGATACGTGAAAAATTGGAATATAAGTGATATTTTTGACTTAGGTGGAATATTCACGTATACAAAATATTCTGAAAATTTTTGAACGAATTTTTGGAAGTTCCGAAAGTTTTCACGATTTGTCAAAGATTCAGGAATATTTTAAAAATTATTGTATAAAAATCCCGTACATGTCGAAAAAATTCTTGGAAGTTTCGGAATTTTCTGCGATTCTTTAAAAGTTAAACGTTTGTGAAATTTTTGACTTCCAAGTATATTTAGGTACATGTATGAAAATTTTTGAAATTTCAAACACATTTCCTAAAGTTGAACTATTTTTAACGATTTCTGAAGGATTGAAACATTTGTGACATTATCGATTTTTCGGAAATATTTTGTTACTTGTATGGATATTTCGAAAATTTCGAGAGACTTTTTAGGAATGACGAAATTTTTCATAATTCGCAAAGAACCATTGAATATTTCGATACGTATAATAATATATGAAAAATATTTGCATTTCTTGGATTTCAAACGAAATTTGGGAAGTTTAAAAATTTTTTTACGATTTGCGGCAAATCAAAACATTGGTCAAATTTTCGATTTTTTTGGAATATTTCAGTACGTTCATGAAAATTTACAACATTTGTATTAATTATTGAGAGTAACGAAATTTTTCACGATTTTTATTATATTCATCGACATAATTCAATTATCACTTTAAACTGCAAATTCGTGAGAACATTTTTTTATTATGTGAAAGTTCAAAATGATTCCAAACTTAAGGGTCTTCCGGAAAATTCGTAGTGATTCTCCAAAATTCCTCTGAATGAAAAAAATCGAAAGTATTTGTTGTCCCCTTGAAATTCTTCTGAATCCCCTAAATATTTCATACAAACGATTTTTCAACTATCAACATCATGAGAACGTTCTAAATCCCTCAACGTGTCTTAAATTTTCTCACAATGACAAATACACCTGAATTAAATTATTTGCTGAACCACAGCTCTCATTCCTTCAACAGTCAACCTCAAAAACCATAAAGTCCCAACAAAATCCCTATAAAACACGTCATTTGACCCTCCACTCATAACACCCCTCTTTCTGTTCCAGGGAGCCGATGAGTCCGCGCTGCCCCTCACGGGACTCCCGAGAATCCTCGGGACCAGCCACAGCGAGTCCCCCACCCGCGCGCAGCAGCGCCAGTCCCGTAAGTCCGAACACCGTGGTGCCCTTGACCTTGGGTGCGCACCCCCTGCTCCCCCCGCACTCAGCAGCAGTTATGGCGGCCTACCTGCAACAGACGCACCAGCGCCTGCTCCTGGGCCACTCGCCCCTCTCCCGGGGTTCGGTCTCCCCCCTGGTCTCATCGTCCTGCTCCCCGCCGGCCGCGACCCCCGGCGGGCTCCTCGTGTCCCCCACCAACATCGGTCACGAGTCTTCCCCCACCGCCACCCCCCTCCCCACAGTCCTGGACTTCAGCACCCGAAAAGCGTCCTCTACCGAAGACGAAGAAGACGAACAGATCTTAAACCTCAGCAAGCCCCCAACCCCCTCCTCTTCCACGGAAACCAACAACGGGCCCCTGGACCTCTCAGTGCCCAGTAAAAAGCGCCCAGGGCCCGAGGACTCCCCCACGCCGCCACCTCGAAAGTCCTCTCGGCTGTCCTCGTCCACAACGTCCGCAGCGTCCACGGCCCACCAAGACGGCTTCGGTCGCCCGCCTGTTGTGTCCCCCTGGACTTCCCCTGTCGTAGCCTCCCACTTCCCGTACTTCGCCGCCGCCGTCGCGGCTGCGGCTACTAGTCAGCAACAGCAGCTTTCTCCGAAAGGCGGACCAGAGCACCACCAGCTATGGAACGGCAAGATCAAGCCCCCGACCTCGCTCGACAAGTCGTACCAGCCCAGCGAGGCCACCAAGGCCTTGGAGAAGATGAGCGAGCTCAGCAAACTCGGCGGGGACGACCTGTTTCGCGGGTCATCGGGAGCTCCGTCTGGCGTGGCGAGTTCGGGGACTTCGGGGAGCCGGCACAGCGCTTGGCAGTCGCATTGGCTGAACAAGGGCGCTGACCAGGCCAAGGACGTTCTGAAGTGCGTCTGGTGCAAGCAGAGTTTCCCGAGCCTGGCGGCGATGACGACGCACATGAAGGAGGCCAAGCACTGTGGCGTCAACATGCCGGTGCCACCGGGTTCGGGGCTCCACTCCCAGGGGACGCCCTCGGCGTTACCGCCGCAGCAGCACCAGTCTCAAGGTTCCGGTGGCGGGGGAAACAACCCGGGTCAGGGGAAACAGAACAACCCTTCGGAACTGAACCTTCTGATTAAGGAAACCATGCCGTTGCCGAGGAAACTCGTGCGGGGACAGGACGTGTGGCTGGGAAAAGGCGCGGAGCAGACAAGGCAGATTCTCAAGTGCATGTGGTGCGGGCAGAGTTTCCGTTCGCTGGCCGAGATGACGTCGCACATGCAGCAGACCCAGCATTACACGAACATCATCTCCCAGGAGCAGATCATCTCGTGGAAGTCTTCGGACGATGGCAAGGGTGAAGGACGAGAGCGGGGTCCCACCGGGCCTGGTGGGACCGGTGGTGGCGCCCCTGGACCTCAGCACGGTGGCAACAGCGGCCCGACAGGAGCCACCAGCAGCCACGTCAGCGCTGTTCTCACGTGCAAAGTCTGCGACCAGGCTTTCAGTTCGCTGAAAGAACTCAGCAACCACATGGTCAAGAACTCGCACTACAAGGAACACATCATGCGATCTATCACAGAGAGCGGCGGTCGCAGGCGGCAGACCAGGGAGAAACGGAAAAAGTCCCTTCCCGTGCGCAAGCTCCTCGAACTGGAACGCGCGCAAAACGAGTTCAAGAACGGCGACGCCGGCGCTGCCCTGGGTCAAGGACTTGGCAAGCACGCCGGGAGAATAACATGCGAGAAGTGCGGCGACAAGATCGAGACCACCATCTTTGTGGAGCACATCCGGCAGTGTATCGGGGCCGGGACCATCGGGGTCAACCAAAGGAATTTCTTGAAAAACGCCCTAATGTCGAACCACCTGCCCCCAGGTGGCGAGTCCGGGAGAAAGAGCGTCAACGAGGAGACGTCGTCCGTGTCCTCGCGGCACCACAGGTCGCCATCATCCGCGAGCGACGCGACCACCCCGGGCAAGGACACTCCGACCCCAAACGAGTCCACGGGCTCGTCTTCCCCGTCCGTGCTCAACGCCATCGAGAAGCTCATCGAGAAAAGCTTCGACTCGCGGGTGCGACATGGGTCCTCCAGCATGCACCACTCCCAGCCCGGTGCGCCCATGGGGTCCAGTATCCTGAAACGCTTGGGGATCGACGAGAGCGTGGACTACACCAAACCGCTCGTGGACCCCCAAACCATGAACCTCCTCCGCTCCTATCAACAACAACACTACAACGCAGCGGTCGCGGCGAGGCGCGAGCGCAGTGGAAGCGAGTCCAGTTCCATCTCGGAAAGAGGCAGCGGCAGGACGGACACGATGACGCCCGAGCGAAGGTTGGACCTGTCGGCACAAGCCGAAAGACTGTCGGCCCAGCGCGCCACCCCGGACAAACCACTGACGCCGCGACGCGCGTCCGAGGACTCCGGGGACGAGGACGCTTCCAGCGTCGTTGTGAAGAAGGAGCCTCGAGAAGAAGATCCAGAAGCCCCGGTCCCCAACGATCCCAGCGATGTTGTCGTCAAGAAGGAAGTCTCTGAGGACCCCCGGGACGAGGAGGACCTCCCGCCGGCGTACAACCACCGGAGGGGCAGCGCCCAGGAGACCACGGATGAAGCTAGGGAGCCCTTGCCTCCCCCTAGTCCCCAGACACCCAGGAGCCACCAAGCGGAGCAGGCCACGAGGAGCCCCTGCCGGAACAGCACCAGCAGCCCCGCCAGCAGCGACCGATCCGTGACCCCCCGCGGGACCCCAGACACCAAAGCCTCCAGCAGCCTCGGCGCCCTGTCCTCCATGTTCGACAGCCTCTCTGGAGGGAACAACACTGGTGGCAACGTCGACGGGCAGGGCCGCAAGACCAGCAGCCACCCCTTGGCCGCCCTGCAGAAGCTCTGCGACAAAACGGAGACACGTGGGTCTGGGTCCTCTGGTGGGAGGTCTTCTTCCAACGCCTCGTCATCTCTGGCACCCACGGGAACCACCGCGGCTACCAGCTCCGGGTCGGGCCCCACGCCGGGCGCCATTCTGGCCTTCAGCTGGGCCTGCAATGACGCCGTCGTGACCGCCGACTCCATCATGAAGTGCGCCTTCTGCGACACGCCCTTCATTTCGAAGGGCGCGTACAGGCATCATCTCTCCAAGATGCACTTCGTGAAGGACGGCGTTATCCCGGACCCCATGACCATCGGCAGGTCCGCGGCCGCGGCCGCCGCCGCGGCTACGGGCTCCAACAGCGGTCCCAGTCGTGGCTCCTCATCGCCCCCCGCGTCCCAGCGCAAGTCCCCGCCAGTTCCTCAGGCCAACGGCAGCCCTTCCCAAACCGCGAGCTCCCCTCTCGAGGAGAGCACGCACTCCAAGTTTCTCAAGTATACGGAGCTCGCAAAGCAGCTCTCAAGCAAGTACGTATAGTCCCGGAATTAGCGGTGCTGCCGATTGTACATAAGTGTATATTGAAGCTCCGAGGGTAAGTGGTGTAAGGAGGTGGTTCGTTTCTGTGATGATGATTATGGGGGTGTTCACGGGTTAGGTCGCTTGGGGGGGTTTATCTATTTATTGAGTGTGCTTGTCGAGCTAGATTGTATGGGGTGGATGGATTATGGGTGGACCATGGATGGTGAAAGGTGCTGGCGACACTGGTCAGAGATTGGAAGGTAGTTTGTTTCCGGGTCAGATATTTGATCGAGGCATACCATAATTGGCCAAACTATTGGTGCCTACGAGGTTGACATCCACCTTTAAGGCCAGTTCGCGACTTTGCTCACATTCCATCTTCTAACCAGAGACGCTTCTCAAGCTGCTGGCCAGTGTCGCAAACGCCCAAAAAACGTTTAATTGCTCACACTTCCGACGCAAGCCGTGAACACCCTCTCGTACTTTTAAGTCTCTTCGTATGTACTTATTTGCCGTGAGGTTCGTCACCGCGAACGGCGCTCGTCCCTTGACCAAATTCCACGGTCGCACGGGCGATGCTTGCACATTTTTTGTTACCCCCATTTTTCTACGCGTTACGTTGTTAGCGAAAGACTGAATTTCACCGCACTGACTTTACTTCGCCCACTCAGTTCCTCACCTCCGGTCACGTTTTTAGTTTCTCCGTTCGCCCGCGACAGTTCCCGTTGGTAACGAAGGGCGCCAGGTGTCTGCTTTACTGACCGTCGGTAAGGCGGGCCGCGGGCCGGGGGTTATCGACGGGACTCGATTCTCTAGTCCAGGCCTAGCGCGCGACGACCTCGAAAATCGGGGTGGGGGGGAGGAAATTGTGATGACAGCATATCCCGCGGCTTCGCCGAGTCGCCATGTTTGTGATTTTGTATGTGTGGCGGCTTTACCGACTAGAGAATCTCAACCTAGACGAACAGCGATCGGTCGATCGTCAGTATGTATACCTCTAGCGTAAGGCGTAGTCTAGCGGCGTAGGTAGTTTTGGGCCCGACCCTGTTTATAGGAATCTCTTTGTTGACGCGGGACTGGTCACCCGTGCGGAGTCGTGCCAGATTTGAGAGCGGGACTGCGGTTTTTGGGGTGGGAGGGGAATTGTCGACTGTCTGGGAAAAGGTGAACGCGGGTTGGGTAGGGGAGTTGGATTTTGGGGAGTTTAGGGTTTTGTGATTCATTGGGAATGAGGGAAAATTTATGGCTTCTGGCATTCTTGAAGATATAAGGTGAGTGTGGGTAATGCCGCCATCGTATGGGTATTATCCGCCCAGTCTATTTATTAATCCGTTTGTGATTGAAACTCAACAAAATATTTGTGAACACGTAGTTTATTGTCTAAGACACTTTTTTACTAATATTTTTTGCAGTTTCGATCAAAAACAGATTTATAAATATCTGGGCGGATAATTCCCACACGATGGCGGCATTACCCACGCTTACCTTACAGCAAAACTCGTCATATTGTCGCTATTTCCATCTTTGTCGCCTGTCGTATTGTCGCATTGTAAACCCGGTTTTACGATGCGACAATACGACAGGCGAAAAAGATGGAAATCGCGACAATACGACGAGTTTTGCTGTATGTGTGTTATTTGTCGAATCTTTTATTTTGATATTTTTTTTCTGGGCATCTACGATGTCCTTTTGTGACCTTGGATGATTCTAAAAAAGAAAATGAGTTACTTTTGGTGATTTCTCGAGTGATTTGTGTCCTTGGAGGTGGTTATAAGTGTAACTTGTGATTTACATTCGTCTGAAGGGAAAATATTTGAGGTTATTTCGTCATCCTAACCATAAGCATCGATCTTACGGTACAAAAAGCTTGGGTTTATATCCTTTCCCAGACAGTTGACAATTTAACTTCCATTGAACGAAAAATTAAATATGGCGCAGTTCTGCTCATTTGAGAGTTGTTTGGTCAAAATGCAGCTTTTGTTGATATTTTTAACGTCAGGTGAGGTTAGGTAATCCGATTTTTATTATTTTATTCATTTTTGACAATTTTCGATAGAGTTGAAAAGAGCATTAAAATGTCACTGAATTTACGAAAAGTTTTTTAGGTTAATTTTTTATCCTTAACGAGATTTTGGAACTAACTTTTTTCGAGTTAGAAAAATTGAAAATTAGAAAATTCCAAAATTTTGTGACGATCGAAAAATTGCGTTATTTTTGACTAAAGCTGCATTTTAACCAAATTAACCTTAAATTCCGACGAAATTCGTCGCTTTTTTACGAAAAAAGGAATCTTCCCGAGAAATTTCTGCCCATTGTTGAATGTACTGATTTTTGATGACATTATTCGACGTTTGGAAAATTGTTGATTTTTTTTTAGTTAGTTACGTTTTTTATTTCGTCGATTTATACGTTCGTACATTATTTATTCCGATGCGACGGCACGTGGGTGTGCAATATCGAAATTTTCGATGATCTTCGAATTCTGAGTTTTCGAAAAAAAAAGGAAATGAGTGACTGTTTCTAAAAATTTTTTGAAGTTTTCGAATGAATGCCAAAATTGAAACAATTCGGAAAAATCAGATTTCCAAAATTATTTTTCAATTTTTTGATCATTAAATCCAATTAATCGAAAATAAAAACTATATGAAACCAAAAATTTCATTTATTTTCGAAAATTCATAATTTCCGAAAACATCGTAAATTTCTTATTCGGAAAAAAATTTTCAAAAAATTCTCCAATCTCAAAAACCTTCTTTCAATTCCCCCGAAAATCCCCAAATTCCCCTCCCTTCTCCTGTCCGCCCAAATTCTCAAATTTATTTATTTCCCCCAAGTCGTCAAAAAAAAAAAAAAAAAAAAAATCTGTAAAATATTTCTCATCCCGTGTAAATTGATTGTAACAAAAAGGAAAATCAACCACGATCTTTTAAAACTTCGAAATAAAAAAAGTACAGTGATAACTATAAATATATATATATAAATAAAACGAAAAACAAATATATATATTATAAATACGGAGGAGAAAGCGCGAATGAGAGCGAAAATGAATGCAAAAAAACCGGTGATGAAAAAAAGTTTTCGAAAAATCAATATCTCCTCCACCCCCCCGCCCCCAGCCCCCTCAAAACACACTTGTATACGTATTTCTTGTAAACTCTAATTCTTCCATCGCGGACTTAAAAAAAGTATTTATCGAGCATAATAATAATAATATTATTATTGTAATTATATACGAACGCAGAGAGTGTGATGAAAAAAAGGTGCACGACTGCGGGATGAATAAATAAATAAATAAAAAAACACACGGAATCACAAAGATATACATCATGTATACGCGACTCTTGGGAATAAAAAAACAACCATTTTACCAGATTTGTCATCATTTGAATATTTCGGTTGTATTTTAAAACGCAATTAAAGCTCAAATAAATATATATGTTATAAACTATGAATTTTGTGTTTTTTGGTTGGTAACCTGGTGAGTTTGATGGTTTTTTGGAATTTTGGAAAATGTTTTTTCATTGTTTTGTTGGTGTTTTGGAAGTTAAGAGAAAATTTTTGGGTTTTTTATCACTTTTCGAACGTATGATGTTTTGTGTATTTTTTTTATCTCGCTTTACGATGTTTCATCTTGTTATACGATATTTTTTCTTATTTTCAGATGTTTAATCTCGTTTCTAATGTCGACAGAAATTTATTTTTCGTTTATAATTACTCTCAGAACTATTTTTCAGGTCATTTTACATTGTTTAACCACGTTTTATCTTGTTCTCAGATGTTTTATCTTGTTCTCAGATGTTTTATCTTGTTCTCAGATTTTTTATCTTGTTCTCAGATGTTTTATCTTGTTTTCAGATGTTTTATCTTGTTCATCATATCGATTCGAATTTTTCTAGGTCGATAATAATTTACAAAAGTTTGAATTGTTATTTCATCTAGTTTTACAATGTTTCATTTCGTTTGACAATGTTTTTTTTGTTTTTAAGACGTTTAATCTTGTTTCTAGATGTTTTTTCCTCTTAATAATGTTGATAGAAATTCATTTTTCGTCGATGATTATTTTTATAACTATTTTCTTACGTAATTTTATCTCGTTTCACGATGTTTTATCTTGTTTTAGGATGTTTTATCTTATTTTCAGATGTTTTATCTCGTTTATAATGTCGATGAAAATTCATTTTTCGTTTATAATTACTCTCAGAACTATTTTTCAGGCCATTTCATATTGTTTAACTACGTTTTATCTTGTTCTCAGATGTTTTATCTTGTTTATCATATCGATTTTAATTTTTCTAGGTCGATAATAGTTTGCAGAATTTAAAATTGTTATTTCATCTAGTTTTACAATGTTTCATTTCGTTTGACAATGTTTTTTTTTCTTTTTAAGATGTTTCATCTTGTTTTGCGATGTTTTATCTTGTTATACGATATTTTATCTTATTTTTAGATGTTTCATCTCGTTTATAATTTCGACGAGAATTCATTTTTCGTTTATAATTACTCTCAGAACTATTTTGCATGTCATTTTATATTGTCTAACTACGTTTTATCTTGTTCTAAAATGTTTTATCTTGTTCTCAGATGTTTTATCTTGTTCTCAGATGTTTTATCTTGTTCTTAGATGTTTTATCTTGTTCATCATATCGATTCGAATTTTTCTAGGTTGATAATAGTTGACAGAATTTTGAATTGTCATTCGATCTAGTTTTATAATGTTTTATTTCGTTTGGCAATGTTTTTTTAAGAGGTTTAATCTTGTTTCGACATGTTTTTTACACTCAATAATGTCGATAGAAATTCAAATGTCAAACACTTTGATCTCATTTATGGAAATTTCATCTTCGATCAAAAAATTTAATCTTATTTCTAATCAATTTTTTTGACGTTGGAAAGTACTGTTGTTTGTAGAATTTTTATTTTATTTTCACGTACTTTTGTTATGATATAGGCAGCTTCATCTTTTTCATCCCAAGGTAAGTAATTTTTCAGTTTTTTCACATTTTTTTTCGAACGCCTTTTGAAGGTCCAATATTGTTGTGAAAATTAGGGAAAAGTATACGGTTATTGACAATGTTAATAAAGAATTTCGAAAAGTTACATTTTTACGTTCAAATTATGTTTGAATGACGTTTTTATCACGTTTAAATGACGTCCAAATCACATTCAAACGACGTTTAAATCACGTTTAAGTCATGTTCGAATAACTTCTAAAGCATATTCAAATAACGTCCGAATTACGTTTGAATGACGTCCAAATGACGTTTTATCACGTTTAAATGTCGTCCAAATTACATTCAAATGACGTCCAAATGACATTTTATCACTTTTAAATGTCGTCCGAATTACATTCAAATGACGTCTAATTCACGTCTTAATCATGTTCGAATGACTTCTGATGCACATTCAAATAACGTCTGAATTACGTTTAAATGACGTCTAAGTCGTGTTTAAATGACGCATATATCGAGTCTAAAAGATGACAAAAACCAAAAGCACCATTTCACTCAAAACCCTCAAAATTTTGCATGTTCACACAAAATTTCGTCACAATTCCGACCAAAGTCAAGGCACTCTCGACAAAAAACCCAATAACTCCGCCTTTCCACATTCTCGAAGTCATCAATAATTCCGAAGTTTCCAACAACACGCACAACGACCCCACTCCACGACCTTGTCATCCCAAAAAAACATCGATGAGTTCAATTCCCCCTTTTCTCCCAACAATACCAAAAAACCAAAACGACAAATCCGTAAAAAAAATATCGAATTTATCGACGATCTTTTTTTCACGCGTTCCCGCGAAATGAAGCGGACGCTTTTTATCCCTCATTAAGATACGCAGCGTTTTTGCGTGTCAACAAATTATAACTTTGTCATTCGTTTAATTCCGTTTTTTCCCCAATAAAAGGCGAAACGTATGCGAAAAAGCAGAAGTCGACGGAAAGTGAAGTCGCTCGTTACGAGGCGGCGAAGCAAAAAAAAGGGCGCCCTTGTTATCTCCGTTCCTCACTTTCTTTTTTATCTTTCATTTAGTCGTATCGATGACCATCGTCATCCGAATGGTCAATTAAACGTGCAGCGCGACGACGATTTACGATAATGTTACGTCGGCTGATGGAACGCCGATTTAGATAGCAGCGACGCGAACAGGGGGAGCGAGGTGGGGTTTTTCGCTGTTTGCTCTGAACCTTTTGAAGTTACGGGAAAAAGACAGAGGACTCATTTGTAGAGGGAAAGATTGCCTAGGAAAAAGTGTATGTGACGTTTTTTCGTAGGCGTATTATTTTGGGAGTTATGGGCAGATGACGAAGAGGGCGAGGAGTGTCGCGCGAGCTTTTAGGGATTTATCTCGGCCCCTTTTGATTTTACAGAAAAAAATGTCAGAAGATATTTTGTAGAAAAAGTAATTT
>JAPYZK010003106.1:0-15559 GCA_030522785.1 Platygaster equestris | reverse complement strand
CTACTCATCTCGTAATATTTTTATATATTTATACACCTCAGTGCAATAAACGGTCCTTTATTGGCCTGCTCGGGCCCGAAAAACCTTTTTATTACCTTCAGTGTATAAAGTATCGTATGTTACAAAAAAACTTTTTGCCCTTCGGAACATAATATATTATTACATCGATTAAGATCTAATTATTTTCGAAAGATTTTAATTTGTAGAAAACTAAATTTTTGTTCTATTTAATGCAATAATAACTAGTTCTTATGTACAATTTATTGGAAATTTTTCGAATTTTGTACTTGCTCTCGAGTTTTTCAAAAAACAAGTTCCACATTTCTCGAGAAATGAACCCTTTTACACTTTTAAACTAAATTTACATTATTTTTGGAAGTACTCAATTATTACTCTTCATACAATATTCACGAAAATTTTTTTCCACTATTTACGTAATTTGAATTTTCTTTCGCCGGCACAACTTTAGACTCTCGAAACTTAAAAAAATATTCAATATGTCCAATCTAAAATTTTCAGTAAAATTAAAAAAGTTTCTCTCGATATAACGTGCAAATTTTCCCTCCTCTTAATAGAGTGGGAAAATAGATAAAGTACGTTATAAATGCTTAAGCTTGCACGTGATACCAAAGAAAATTGAACTCGCATGCAAATGACTCCCAAAAAATCCAGAACAAAAGAACTTCCACAAAACTCGCGGAATTTTCACAAACACTTATGTAACGCACGATCGCAGGAGCAAGTAATAACTTCCGTTTGTTTGTTTGTTGAACTTTTTACCCGATTTCTAGAGACATTATATTTAAGGAGTCGTGCGAGCAGAACTGCGGTCCTCTCGCCATTTACTCGCTTTTAAAGTTTACCCCTCTTCTGAGGTTCAATACACTTCACAAATGTGGATGTAAAAGTCCTCGTGTATGCTGTCAAGTTTGCGAGATCACGGGGCAATTTAAAGTAAACAAGAGATTTTTTACGCAACGTAAGAGCAATTTTTATTCGTTTAGGAAAAGGTCTATGAATAAACAATTATCGAGTTTTAGAAAATCCGAGCATTCTTTGTACGATTATTGCACAATTTTGAACAGCGTGACACAAATTTAAATTGCAGCCCTGAAAAGGGCGGAAATCATTAGAATAACAATCATTTCCTAAAAAGGAACATAATCCAACTTGTAGCCCTGAAAACGAAGATAGGAAAAGTTATAGCCATGAAAAAGGCGATAATATATTTCTTAACTAGTGTTACATTCATTTTTCATGCACTTTGAGGTGTCTGAAAGTTTCCCCTGGCTCACTTCCCACCGCGATGTAATTTTAAGTATTATAATTATATATTTTTAAACAGTCGTGCAAAGTGAAGAACAAAAAATTCAAAAGGCGTTAAAGTGACGAATTGATAAGTTCGAAAAAAATGAATATAATGCATCGTGCAGCGTTTGCATCGATCGCGGTAACCATAGAAACGTAAACATAACACTCCCGACCCAAACAAACCTTCCTCGCGAATAAACGTCAACAGATCGTACAAAATCAGTTAAAATGAGTATGAAAGGAAGCAGCGAAGATGAAGAAACCATGAACATATCCACGTACTCCAAACAGGATGAAAGTATCGACGGCGCAGTCAAAAGTTCCGGTATTTCGAGACCCACGACGACGAGAATTAATTCGAGGACTTTCGTCCGGGATTATAACGACTCGAGCGCGAGAAATCCGCAATTCAGGAGAGGATCTTATTCACGGTAGTTTTTTGAAAAGTTTTTGTTATGTCGAACCTGAGAATTTTTCGATTTCTACCTCCTGTGATCTTATATGTAACCGTATAAGATTTCGAAAAACTTATATGGCGACCATATAAGATACCTCGAAACAGGTTTCATATGGATTTAATAAGAAATAGTTAACTTATAAGGATTTTCAAGACTCTTATGAGGGCCATATAAGATTTAAAGTTACGAGGGAACATATTATCCTACTAGTTGTGCGATTTATTTGATGACTGACCAAATATGAACACTAAAATTCAGAGACTCAATCCAACGAGAAACCTCTCAAAGTTCGTTAACCATGAACCTGAACAGCGACGACGAAAGCGACGAAGACGACGTACCGGAACGAAAAATCAACGATGGGTACGACGAGAAACAATTCGAAGGCATAGAAACTTCCATGGAAGTCAAAGAGTTGTTCCAGAATATAAACAGGTTCATAATGTTCATTCCAAAAGGCAATAGAAGGCCCTATAATAGTATATTGTGTGACTAGTGGGAGAAAGAGAAGAATCCATGCGCGGGAAATTGCTGCACGAGCGTAGCGAGTGCAGTAACACGCGAGTGGAATATTCTCCGTCGACCAATAGTCACACATAATACTTTATTCAACAAGCACGAGGAATATGTGATTTCGGGGCCCACTGACAGGAGAGGAAATGATGGATTACCTGACTATATTCGACACTTTCGTAAGCAGCAACAAAAAATTACAACAATACACAGTTTTGTAATTTTGAGGTTAGGGTTTGGGAGTTTCACGTTTCGATATATGTCGAGTCGCTCGTCCGCCATCTTGTTTCCAATAACCGTGCGTAAACCGTCACTAAACTGAGCGTGAGTGAGTAAATAGTTATAGGTCGTTAAGATGAGTGTAGGCGAACAGCTTATTCGCCCACTAGTGGGCGAACGAGTTCATTACTCCCATGCCGTACGTCAACAATCAGGTAATCCATTATTTCGTCCACTCTCAGCAGGGCCACGAAATTATACATATTTCTAGCGGGAGTTGAATAGAATAAACTACCACCTCTCCATAACAGATACACGCCGCAGGAAATGAATTTACAATACAAGCTGATCCCCTTCCTGCCGAATTACATCCCGGCCGTGGGCGACGTGGACGCATTCATAAAAATCCCCCGACCAGACGGAATAAGCGACAAACTCGGCCTGACCGTGCTAGATGAGCCAAGTTCCAACCAGTCCGAGCCCGCCGTTTTGCACTTGCAGCTGCGCAGCAAGACCAAGAGCGCGAGGACCTCGCGTCAGTCCGTTGTGAAGCGGGTCGAAGACGCGGAAAAGTTCCCGAAAGCTATCGACAAATGGATCGAAGACATCGAGCAGTTGCACAGGACGAAACACGCTCCTTCGGTTCAATTGACCAACGCTTTCCCGGACATCGATGCCCTCATGCAGCAGTGGCCCTCTCAGGTCGAGGAGAAACTGAACGAGGCGCAGATCGACTTTTCCAAGCTTGATTGCTCGCTTTCGGATCTGGTTGATATGATTTGCGGGTTTTTGGACATTCCGGTGTTTGAAAATGGGAGGCTGGAGTCTGTGTATGTTCTATTGACGCTGTTTTTGGAGGTTCAGAATATAAAAGATCAAGGATATTGATATGATTGTTGTCATGTTTGTTTGAAAGAATTTTTATTGTCTTCCTTTCCGCATATTCTTTTTTGAGTTTGACATGTTCTTTTTTTAATTTGGTGTGATTTTCTGGCAACAATGGAGTTCAACCCAATTATGACACAATTATTGGGCAATTATTAAGTTCAACTCAATTATGACCCAATTATTGGATATGATATACAAGAAATGTTTTCGTTCTCATCCATCAAAGTTTCACAAAAACTTAGAAGTTCCCTCTCAAAAATCGGAAGCTCAAATTTTATCGGATATCACAAGTTCGTCGAGTCCCATTCTCCCCTGATGTTTCCAAATTCGGAATCTAGCCACGTCTTTCCGCGTTATCATCCCTATAACCTAAAAAAATCAACATGTTTAATTTCCTCTGAAACTTCACTAAGACTAAAATTTAAAAGTAAAACAATTTTTTTAGGTACTGCTATGTTGTAATAACCTATTGCGCGCTCGAAAAATCGTAAAGTGCGCAACTGGTTAAAACTAGCCGTCCAAAAAAGTTCAAGTACCTACAAAAATCGAAATAAAATTAATCACCTCGTGTCTGTCATTCAGTACAGGCAAATGCCGAAGTCCCAGCGCTCGGAAAAGTCTAAAAACTCTTGGCAATGTTGCGCACTGAAAGAAAAAAATTCTTTCCTCCATTCTCGATGTTTACGACCATAAAACGACTTCAAGAAATTTTAAATGATCCTCAATCTTCTCGAAAACCATAAAAACCTACGTGTTGCACGGTATAGGGCGCAGGATTCATAAACGGCTTCAAATCGATGGTCAAAGTCTTCTCGTAATCCGAGACGCGAATTTTTTCGATGGTCGGGTATCTCGGGTACTCGTTCCTGAACGTCTCGATGCTCAAATAGTCTTCCCAGTTTTCTATGTTTTCGTTAAAGATTTTGTTTTTCAGCAAGACGATCAATTGGGAGCGTAGGATCAAGCCTCGGAAGCGGCCGTAACATGTAACTTCGACCTGAGTAAAGAAGAAATGGCTATAAAATCGTATTCTGCGTTAGAAACGTCAAAAAACGGATCTTTTCCGTAACAGTGGAAGAAGTGCGCGTTTTCCACACTGTTAAGGTATTGTTGAACTTTTATTTTCACCCTTTTTGGGGCTACAAGTCGATTTTTTCTTTCTTAGGGCTTATAGTTACATCGCGGTGGAAAGTGGACCAGAAGAAACTTGAAGAAACATCGAAATCCTTGGAAAATGATTGTTACACTACTTGGGAAGTCTACTATTTTCGCCCTTTTAAGGGGTAGGAGTTCAATGTTTTTTTTTTTTTTTTTTTTTTTTTATGACTGATAATTAATTACACCACGGTAGAAAGTACGTTGGAGGAAACTTTCAGAAACCTCGGAGTCCTTGAAAAATGATTGTTAAACTAGTTAAGAAATCTGTTTTTGTTCTTTTCAGGGTCACAAGTTTCACTTTCGCCCTCCTTAGGACTATAAGTTCGATTCTGGCCATTTTCAGGACTTAAAATTAAATCGCAGTGGGACATAAGCCATAAGAAACTCACAAAAACTTCAAAATCCTTGGAAAACGATTGTTACACTAGTTGAAAAGTTTACTATTTTCACCCTTTGCAGGGCTGAAACACCAGTTTTCACGTTTTCTACGGCTGCAAGTTCAGTTTTTGCTACTTTCAGTACTAATAATTACATCGCGGTTGGACGTAAGCCCGAGGAAACTCCCAGAAACCTCGAAATCCTTGAAAAATGATTGTTACTCTAGTTGATAAATCTTTTATTTCCATCCTTTTCAGTCCACAAGTACAATTTTCGCCCTCTTCAGGACTATAATAATTCCTGGCACAATAAAACAACCCAGAACTCTCACAAGTCATCATCACACTAGTTAAAAAATGTTCGGAACTCACATCATCCGTGGTTGGAGGGTCGACGATCGGAAAACCATTGAACGAAACGCATTTCAAAAGTTCCACAATGTGTCCAACGTTTTCGGTCGATTTGAGCGGCACGACGGGATGACTCATGATTTCACTGGCGTAGATGTTGTTGGACAACGGAGGGGCTTCCCAGGGCAAAACCGGGACTGCCGCCATTTGAGTGTTAATCTCGTAAATTCCCTGTTGGCAAACAAAAAATTGTTGTCTAGTTGTATTTTTGTTGTTTCAAATAGAAAGATATTGAATTCTTTGAAAACCTCGTTGAAAAAATCTCCGACCCATTTGGCCATTATCAGAACGATGATAAGAGGCAAACCGAAAGAAATGCATTGAGTTGTTTCGATGAGAATCGCCGTTAGGCTTATCGTCATGCGCACGACACCTCCCAGTTGCGCAGCTGCGCCAAGTAAAGCGTATTTTCCGGGCGTTAAAACTTTCTAGAAATAGAATTATGGATGATTTACGAGTAAACATGTTATTAAGAGAGTAATAAAACGGGAATAATGTATATTTTATTGGAAAAAAGGCAACATTTCGACTCTATGTGTGTTATTTTCTGTCTTGTGAGGTGTTACATTGTGTTTTTTGTATGTTTCACTATGTCCCACGTGTTTTATTGTGTGTCGAATTGTGTTAGTTTGTGTCCTGTGGGTGTTTTATGTGTGTGAGCTAGTGTTGTGGGTGTTTTATGTTGTGGATTGTGTCTTGTTGGTGTTTTATGTGTGTTAATTTGTGTCTTGGGTAAAATTTAGATGTGTCGTATCGTGTACTGTGTGTTAATTACTGTCTGAGACGTGTTGATTTACATCTTATAGGCTAATGTATAATTTGTGTTTATTATTTTGTGTCTCATATGTTGATTTGTGCTGTATGTATGTTAGTTTGTGCATTATGTATTTTAATGGCGTTCAATTTTGTTTCATGTGTGTTATGTGTGTCAAATTGTGTATTATGGGTGTTTTATTTGTGTTCAGCCGTTTATAGGTGCTTTATGTGTTGATTTGTGTCTCGTATGTTCTCTGAGTATTCACTTGCGCGTCGTGTGTGTTTCATGGGCGTTTAATTGTGTCTTGCGTGTGTTAAATCGTGTTGTAGGCACTCAATCTATTCAATCGTGTCTCAAGAGTAGTAAATTGTGTCTTGTGCGTGATTTATGTGTTAAAGTGTGTCTTGTCGACCTTTTCTGTCTCAATTTAGTGTCTTGTGTGCATTAAATTGCGCACCACTTGTCAATTTGCACCTTGCTTGTGTGTTAATTAGTGCAATGTTCATTATACGTGAGTTGAATCATGTTCAGAGTGTGATAAATTATGTCTCGTTCGTGTTCCATATGTCAAATTGTGTCTCTACGTTTCCATATTCATAAAAAACGACTAACCCACGCAGGAAACATTTTGTCGAGCCCAGTGCCTATCAACCTCCCCCAAGTCGCGCCAATCAGGAGCGAAGGAATAAAAAGTCCACTGGACATCGAAAGTCCGAACGTAAAAGCGGCCAAAAAAAAGTACACTATCACGAATATTACCAATGTCGTGAAATCATGCGAGCCTGAAAATTCAATCAACTCTGAAACATCCCCCTTCTCCCCCAGCATCCCAGCACTTTTCTCTCTTTTCGTTCTCTCTTTCGATCGACATATCATAAGAAAAAAAATTCTCCTACCTACAGGATCGTGAAACAACGACCGCACGGAGCTTTCGGGCGTCTGAAACCACAAAGCCCCCACGGCGCTGTACTCCCCGTCGTTGCAGTACATTTGTGGGAAATTCGTGGGGTCCTTCCCCAAGGGCTTGCAATCGTCGATCAAGTAGATCATGGCGAACCCCATGGTGGCGCTCATAAAAGCCACGGACAGAGCCTCGACCACCTTGATCCATTTCAGGGTGACGTGTTTCGCCCGGAACCGCGAAATCGTGTAGTTCACGTGGTTCCAGCCGGATCCCAGAAGCCCGCCGACGACGCCGACCAACATGAACAAAGGGATCTCCGAAATTTCGTAGGGTATCGTTTCGAATTTCCCGAGGTTCAGGAGCCCCTGGTAGGAAAGTTCGCCCGGGTGGTCGTGGTAGGCGCTGAGAATGATGTTGAGGGTGAAGGTGGTTATCATGCTGGCGAAAAATGTTCGCCACGTGAGGCTTTGATTGAAGAAACTCGTTCCTTCTTCCAAACTGAACAATACGCCACCTGGGGAAAGAGGGAGGTCGAAATTTTGGAGATTGGTGGTTTACTTGTGGGGTTTGGTAGAAGTTTGAGAACTTTCATAGTTTATGGTGGAAGTCGAGAGTTTTTGAGATGTTATGACTGGAAGTTGAAGAACTTCGGAATTTTTAATGCATCTTAGATATTGTAGATATAACATTAATATACTGTAAATACTATATAGATATAGCATAGATATCGTGGATACATCAGACGTGCTAAATTCATACTATATACATCGTAGATATTGCTGATATACCATAGATAGATAAATTATTACCATAGATATCATAGATATGTCATAGATGTACTATAGAGACGACAGATATACCATAAATATGCTATGGATATCGTATATATTCCACAGATGTCGCAGACATACCACAGATACTATAAACATCATAAAAACTATTTCATTATCATATATCATATATCTTCATGACATATGATACGATACCATGGATATATCATAGATATTGTAGATATACCACACATATACTACAGCTACCGTATAATAGCTAAAAATTCCTGTAAAAATCACCTATCGGAGCCCCAAAAGCCGCAGAAACGCCACAAGCCGCCCCACCAGAAACAAAATCCCGTTTTTCATGGTCTTCGCGAAAATACTTGAAAATCTTCAAATCCTTTTTGAACGTCGTCGTTTTTCCCTGGGAAATCCCGGCGGCCACAACCGCCCCGGAATGTATCATTGGACCTTCCTTGAAAATAACAACAAACAATAAAGAAAAAGACGACAAAAAACTAACAAAAATAAATCTCAGGTTAAAAACGGAACAATTAAGAAGCAGAAACGAATAAAAAACAGTCAAAGATTAAAAACGGACAAAAACAGAAAAAACAAATCGAAGATTACAAACGAATAAAAACGAAGCAAAAATGAATTGAAGGTTAAAAAGGCAAGAAAAATAAATCAACGATTAAGAACGAAAAAAAACGAAGGTTAAAAACGAAAAAAAGGGAGAAAAATGATTCGAAGACAAAAAACGAATAAAAATAAATCGAAGACAACGAATAAAAACAAAAAAAATATTACGAAGATAAAAAAACATCGGAAACAAACAAAAAAAACATCGAAAAATGATCGTTTTTATAATTATGACCCGAAAAATGCATCAACATTTGAATTCATATCGAGAAAAGTTGACGAAAATTCGAAATGTTGATTGTTTTGAATGAAAACCTTCGCTCCCGCGAGTCCGCCAACGACAGTCGTTATAACTCCGACAATTTTGACGACAAGAGTTTTGAATCTAACGACTCGAGGAACTTTGACGCCGTTAAGGTAGCATTTGACCTGGGGAATCCCGCTCCCGGCGGCCACGGGTTCCACGTACGTTACTAATACTGATCCTATGAAAACTGGTAGCAAGTTCAGAGCTATCCAGGAGAGGTAAGGCAGCCACAGACAGTTTTCTTCCACGCATTTGTCGACATCTGACGCGGATTTTGGATTGATGTAAGGAAAAATGACCAAGTTCAGGAGTTTTTGACAATTTTCGGAGTTTTGAGTAGTTAAGTTTCGGAGTTTTTGAATGTTTGGTTTGAATTTTTCAAGTTTTTAAAGTTTTGGTTGGAATTTTCGGAGTTTTTGAACTGTTAGTTTCAATTTTCGGAGTTTTTGAAGTTTTGGTTTCAATTTACGAGGTTTTTGAACCAGGATCAAATTTTCGGAGTTTTTGAAGTTTTGTAGTTTCTGAGTTCTTGGAATTTGGGAATTTGGGTAATTTTGAAGTTTTCAGAGTTTTGATATACTGAACTTTCGGAGTTTTTTAACTTTAGGTTCAAATTTTCCAAGTTTTTTAATTTTTTCTTTAAATTTTTGGAGTTTTGGAACTTTTGGTTCAAATTTTAAAACTTTTTGAAGTTTTGTAGTTTTTGAGTCCTTAAAATTTTGAAGTTTTCAGAGTTCTAATATACTGAACTTTCGGAGTTTTCGAACTTTAGGTAAAAATTTTGAGTTTTTGAACTTTCGGGACAAACGTTAAAAATTTTTTGATTTTCTCTTCAAATTTTTGGAGTTTTTGCACTTTTAGTTTACAATTTCGGAGTTTTTGAAATTTTTCAGTATCTAAGTTTTCGAAATTTAGGAATTTTGAAGTTTTCAGAGGTTTAATACACTAAAATTTCGAAGTTTTTAAACTTTTGGTTCACAATTTCGCAGTTTTCAAACTGTTTAAAATTTGGAAAGTTAGCAAATCTCGAAGTCCTAGAAATTTGCAAGTTTTCGAGAATTTCTAAATTTTCAAATCTCCCTACAAACTTCTCTGAAAATCCATAAAAAATGTTTATTACTCAGAAACATCAAAATTCAAAAAAGGATACTATTTTTCAACAGCCCATGCTTCAAATCCGACAACCGCTCGATGGAAATGTCCACGAAACACGCTATTAAAGCCGTGCAAATCCCGATCAACAGGAAAATGAACCATCTCGCGAAATTTTTTTTCACCACGTATTTGTAACCTTTTTTCCTCTCTTCATCCAGTAGAAAATAATTCTCGCAAGGGTCATAGTCTAAGCACTGAAAAAAATTGTTAATATCAATTTTTATTATTATTTTGATATTTAATATACATTTTTATATAATCATCGGAAAAATTGACATTTTTCCGCATACAATATCAGGTTTGTTAAAATTGTTTATTTTTCAAAAATTTACGAATATCTATATCAAAATTCTAGATAATTTTTTAAAATCCGCCAAAAAATTTTCCACAATTCGGTAATTCCCTCAAATTTCCGAATTATTGCAAAAATGTCTAAAATACTCTAGAAAATGACTGAATTCTGGTACAAATTAAGAAAATTTTACTGAAATTTACGAAACTTTACGTAAATTTGAATATAGTTCGAATTTTTGAAAATGTACAAAAAATTTTTAAACTTTCGAAAGTATTAAAAACACCTGCGATTCTAGAGATTTATGATCAATTTTGTTCTGTTCCCAAAATTGAGAAAAATTGACTATTATTCGAGATATTTCGAAAAATTTTCCTGAAATTCGAAAATTTACGAAAAATATTCAAAAATTTTTCATTTTTCAAAATTTTACGAAATTCTATATTAAAATTCTGAACAATTCCAGAAAATCTGC
The DNA here is from genome assembly GCA_030522785.1 of Platygaster equestris. Lineage (NCBI taxonomy): Eukaryota > Metazoa > Arthropoda > Insecta > Hymenoptera > Platygastridae > Platygaster > Platygaster equestris. Next base: position 4,919 of record JAPYZK010003106.1, on the reverse strand, counting down.
AAGAAAAATTTTCTGTTCTATTAAAATACACTGAAAAATATCTGAATTCTGGTATGAGTTTCGAAAATTTCATTAGACCTCAAAAAATTTTACATAAATTTGGATAAGATTCAGAATTCTTGGAAAAGTTCCTTATCGTTTGTGAAATTTTTCAAAATTTTCTACAGATTCAAAAAATAGTCGAAAATCCCTCATTTTCCCAAAATTTTTAGACTGCAATGAAATGTTGTGAAAATTAACAAAATTTAACCCTTCACTTAATTTTGTCTCATAATCTTCAAATTGCACATTTTTCAAAATTTTACACAATCAGTTATAAATATTCTACATAATTTCTGAAAATTTCCACTAGAAAATTTTTACAATTCGTTAATTCTTTATGAATTCGAAAATATTTATAAATTGAATAATAATTTATTTACAATTTTCGATAATTATATTTAAATACGAAAATCCATGATAAAATTAATCTTAAAATTTTGATTCTTATATTATAACCATAACTCAATTTTTTCTTAATGTTTGAGACCTCATAATTTGTCGATAAAAAATTCATTTCTCCAGGTTTAAATAATCCTTGGTTTCTTCTTCTCGTCTGTCGATCGGAAACATTTTCTATTATGCTATGAAATGCTTCGTTGTTTCCAGATTCCGCACTCTGAAAAAGCAAAATTTTTATTATTCACTTTTATTTTTTTGTTAATAAAAATTATTATTGTATATTACATAATAAAATTGATTATGATCAATATAAAATTGAAATCAAATTTCAACAAAAAAATTAAAAATTTCCTAATTGATAAAAATGCAAATTTGTCACAAAAACTGTAAATTTAATAAAATTCATAGACAATGTTATTTTTATTCAATACTAAAACCTGAAAAAATTTTGCGGACTCAAAAATGGTTCAGAATTTAAAAAAAAGTACGAATATAATGTAAAATTGAGTCCAAAAAAATTTTTAATGCTCATAAAAAAATTAATCCTATCCAATTTTATGGAAAATTGTTAAGAATCTATTTTTGGGAAATTTAGAATAAGAAAAAAATTTGAGACAGTAAAAAAAATTACAAATCTGTTTAAAACAAACTGAGATTGAAAATTTCAACAACAAATTGAAAATTCGGATTTCCAACAAAAAAAATGAGAAAAAAAATTTTGATCAATTTTGAACTGAAAATAGTTATTAATCTTAAATCAAGATTTTTTAATAATTTTGCATAAAAATTACATATATTTTATCCATTTGAAACTGTATGAAATTTATGTATTGAATAAATTGTTATTAGTCTTGAATCAAAATTTTTTAATAATTTTGCATTAAGAATTACATAAATTTTATCCAGTTGACACTGCATAAAATTCATGTATCAAATAAATTGTTATTGATCTTAAATCAAAGTTTTTAAATAATTTTGATAATTTTTCATTAAGAATAGCATAAATTTTATCCATTTGAAATTGTATAAAATTTATGTATTAAATAAATTGTTATTAATCTTAATTCGGAATTTTTAATAATTTTGATAATTTTGCATTAAGAATTACATAAATTTTATCCATCTGAAATTGTATAAAATTTATGTATTAAATAAATTGTTATTATTAATGAATCAAAATTTTTGTATAATTTTGCATTAAGAATTACATAAATTTTATCCAATTGAAATGGTATAAAATTTATGTATTGAATACTGTGTACATTTCAAATTCAAAAATATTCAAAATTTTTTCCAAAGGTTGTAGAAATCCAAAAAATGTCCCCAAAACTCCTGAAAAAAGCAAAAAAAATAACAAATAATTAATAAATATTTTCTGATACACAAAAAATTGTTTACAAAAATTCCAAAATTATCATAAATAAAAAACTACAGAATAAAGCAAAAAAAAAAAAAATGAAAAATCTTTGTGAAACCATCAAAAATAAAAATTAAAAAAAAAAAAAAAAAAAAAAAAAAAAAAAAAAAAAAAAAAAAAAAAAAAAAAAAAAAAAAAAAAAAAAAAAAAAAAAAAAAAAAAAAAAAAATCAAACCAAAAAAATTCCTTAATTTTCGTAAAATACATCGTGAGAAAAAAAATGTCACCTGTCAAATAAAAATAATTTTCACATCCAAAACCAAAACCCATAAAAAAACGCTCGACCCAAACTTTCGAAATCCCAAAAATCCCCCCAAAACCCGCATAACGTCAATATTTCCCTCACTCTAAATCTCGCAGCAACACCGTCATTATAAGACGCAAAATTATTCCGAGGCTTGGCAATTAATTTCTCCTCGTCGTTGCTGTTTTCGTTATTCCCAATTTGCTCGACACTGCTGTTAATCAGCACGTCAACCTTCTGCATTTTCCCGAATCAATCGTTAAAAGCAGTAAAACATTAACGAAATTCGATTTTTTAATTCCCAAACAAAGGGGATTTTACCAGCATTTAGCAGATTTTTACTACTTTTGACGTTCGACAATTCGAGTGCAGGGCTCGGAATTTCGAGTGACTCATGAACGATATATCGATATATATCGATCGCCCATAAGCATGTGCATCCCTACCCTACCTTTGTTACCCTATTCCTCCCACCTCCTTCTTGCCCCCTCCCTTTTTCTCTCAATTCCCACTTCTTCCCCTTCTTTCAACACCACCTTCCCCTCCTCTCGTACCTCCCCCTTCTCCTGCCGCCCCCTTTGCTCTTTACCCACTTCTTGCCGCTCCTTTCATTTACCTCCCCCCATCCTGCTTCATCCATCCCTACTACACCTTCTTGCTCCCTCCATCCTTTCTCTTCCATCCCCTACATCTCCATCTCTTACATATATAAATAATGATGATTTTTAATTTGATTTTATTCGTATCTGTGATTTTGTTGCACTGGTAGGTTTGAATAAATGATATCTACTTACATTTTTACAACATATTCTATTTTATGGATTGCAATTTTGAAAAAATATGTACAAAGATGTAAAAAATACGTGTTCAGGATTAATTTTTGACGAACAATTCCCATCCGAGCCAGGACCAAAGTCGGAAGAAAAAATACACTGGGATGATAACGGTGAAGAGTAGGAAAAAATATTGGAATGTTTGGAGGTACATTTTTTATTCCAGTTGTGAAGTTTCCAGTGGAGGGATGAATCTGAAAATGAAGGAAATTTAGATTTATTTACATAATGTATTAATTAATGTAGAATTGTACTGAATCATTGCACTTGTATTGAATCATTGCACGAAAATTCAGAAATTTCAATTTCGAAGTTCACGGAAATATGGAGATTTTCGGTGTTTCAAATGTGCGGAGTTTCGGAATTTCTAATAATACATGTACATTTCGAAAGCTGAAAAATTTTTGAGTGTTCGTCCTTAAAAGTTCCAAAAATTATTAAATTTCGTATGAATGAGTTAAAATATGGTCATAAATTATATATACAAAAATATAAGGTTTCGAAGTTCCAAATGTGCAATGTTTCGGAATTTCTAAAAATACATGTACATTTCGAAAGTCGAAAAATTGTTGAGTATTTATTCTTAAAAGTTTCGAAAATTACGAAATTTCGTATGAATTAGTTAAAAAATGGTCATAAATTATCTATTTGTATCAAAAACTTAAAATTCCATTCAAAAATCCTCCCCCCCATCTCAAAACCCCCAACATTTCTCATCTCTCGCAATTAAAACCGCGAAACCTATGCGTCCCGAAAATCCACCATCTTGAATCCCAAGAACCCTCAATCTCGCGCTGCCCTCGCAAATAATGGCGCCCGGTCAATGCCGGTCAATGAACGCACCTGATTGGCCGAGACCCTACAAGTGCCTGGTGAAGCAAAACTCTCGTGTCGATTCCAATTTCGCCGATTTTTTTCGCGATTATTTCCCGTTTCTCCCCCCAAAAAAACACTCCCCAAAAACGCCGGAAAAGTGGTTTTCGGAACCGTGAAAAAGTGCGAGTTCTTGGGGTTGCGAGGGATATTCGAGTGGGTTTAAAATCGACGAATTCACCAAATCGCGAACGCCATTGTTTTGATTTGCGAAGTCGCGTTTTGGCAGATTTGTGTTTACAAGGTATGGTAATGTAGTTTTTGCTTGGGGGAGGATTTATAACGGGTGTGAGTTGTGGGATTGTGGCGGGAAATTTAAATGTTGGAAGTGGAGAATGTTGGGATTTTTGGCTCGAAATTCGAAGTTTTGCGGAATTATGAAGTGATAAATTTAGTGGTGCGGAAATTCTGAGAGTTTTAGATTTTTTGAGGTTTCGGCGATTTTGAAATTTCGATGTTTTTGAGAATATCCGAAGTTTAAAATTGTGAAGTTTTTAAGATTTGAAGCTTAGTTTTCGGGTTATTGCAGTTTCGGAAATGTAGTAATTTTCGAAATTTTTGAAATTCCATATTTTTTACACTGAAATTTTCGAAAATTTTGAATTCTGGTGTGGAAAATTTCGATTTTCAGAGTTTTAGAAATTTTTAAAGTTCAGAAAATTTATATTTTTAAAGTTTTTGAGAATTTTAAAATTTGTAAATTGTCAAATTTTGGATTCTCAAAGTTTGTGTAATTTTGGAAGTTCAGTTTTACGAGAAATTATTAAAAATTTTGAAGTTTTGAACACTTTTAGAAATTTTCCGATATTTCGAAATTGGAAGTTACGAAAAATTTTGAAGTTTAAATTTCGCGAAATTTCCGAATTTTCAATGTTTAAAAATTTGAAAAATCTTAATATTTTGAAAATTTTCAAGTTTATTAAAAAGATTTTCTGAAAGTTTAGAATGCTCCTAATTTTGGAATTTTTAAAATTTTCCAGTCCTTGAATTCCAAAGTTCTGAAATTTCGTGAATTTTGATAATCGCGCAATTTTGGAACTTCTGAAACTTTTGACATTTTTCAATTGTGAAATTTCAGAAGTTTCGAAGTTTTAAAAATTCAGGAAATTTT
>JAPYZK010003105.1:0-17613 GCA_030522785.1 Platygaster equestris | reverse complement strand
CTTCACATGACAGACCTCACGCAAAAAAACTTGTAAATGCACCGTCGTCACATAAAATAGTATATGCGCCAATGCGAACAATTCGGGTCTTTACACGACTCGCAGAGAATGAGATCGAATGGTTCTCAGTTCTCTCCCATTTCGTACTCATTCTCTCTTTTTCGTTTTTTGACCATAATCACTCATTTTTCGACTAGAAAAATAATATAATTATATTTCATCAACCATCATACATCATATTTAATTATTCAAACATGTTAATTTCGTAATAAATTTAAACATCCATAATAATTGAAAGTTATAGATATTCAATTAAATTACAAAATTAGCATATTTTGATGACTAAGTATGATTTATGATGGTTAATAAAATAATTTGTCGATATTTTTCAAGTCGAAAAACTATTAATTTCAATCCAACGGAAAAGAGAGAATGAGTACGAAACGGGAGAGAATATATAGAGAACCTTTCTATCTCATTCTCTCTCACTGCTACTTACGAGGGATATAAAATTCTATAGAATAATCTTTAGAAGAGTATTGAGAATCCTTACATCAAATGTACAAAATTGCCGATAAAACGTTCTTTTTTTATGAGGTAAACTTATAAAATTTTTTGAAGGAATTTTTTTTATAAGGCGACTTTCTAAAATCTTTATACAAATTTGATATCTTTACAAGGATTTTCAAAACTTACGAGGAACTTGGATAGAAACTTTATGAAGGTCCTTGTAAAAATTTTTTTAAACTTGAAAAGTATTCTAAATTTTTGAAAGAATAATCATAATATATCATTTTACAAATTTCTCATACGTTTTTTCATTTCCAATAAGGCACCTTTCATAACCTTTTATGTTTATCCTGAAATTTTTAATCATTAAATGACTCCAGGTTGTAAATTTTGACGGTACAGAGCAATTTACCAGTTGCAGGCTGGTTTTTTGACATTTCGAATTTTTACATTTACAGGCGTGAAAGAATGGATGAAAATATCAGAATAACTAAAATTTCACTTAACGAACTCAGAGAATGGAAAAAACATAATAATCCATGAAATCGAGAGATTTTTCAGCATTCGATCGGCGTCGATCGAGCGATTTGTGTATAATATGCCAACCTACACAGAACTCGATTTTGCAATGGAACCTCATATTATATTTTTACAATTTTATTAAACCGATTAAACGCTCATTTTCTTCGAAGAGGGTGGAAAAATCGATAGAAAAAAAAATGTCCGACAGGAAACACTTGGGAACAAATTTACCAGCCGATATACGTTATTTATCCGAAATTTCGAGTTCAGAAACTTACAGATCTGTAAATTTCTCGTCGACGTGTGTATATATATATATATATATATATATATAAGAACGGACAGAAATATCAAAATTATGAATTATTATAACAATCCATGAAATCGGAGGATTTTACAAAATCTTAACAGGAATGAAAATAACTATTTTTATACCGAAGTCCTCGTGAGAGCGACGTTTTTTCGTTTTTTCGCATTTTTGTGTACGCATGCGAGCCGATCGAATAAAAAAAATGGCGCCATTTTTTTAGACAGTATGAATGCGCACGTTCACTTTCGCTGTACAGTCGCCATTTTTCACTCGCATAATATAACGAAGATCTCGAGAACTTGGGTTGTACACACTGGGTAAAAACAAAAACAGGGTTTTTTTTCATATTTCTTGATTATTTGGCAATTTCTCATATGAAAAGTGTAGGTATTAATTTATAAAGGTTTCCCTGCATTACAAACACGCATCTCTTCTCAGGACTAAGAGAAAGGATCAAGAGCATACTCGTGCAACGCTATACTGATGCGAAAAACTCTTAAATTGATAAGTGATTATTGACTGCGATAACCAGTTACATTGAAACACCACGAGAGTTCTCGATTAATGCGAAAAAGAAAACGTTTAACGTACCTTTTTTGTATATAACCGCTTCCATTGCTTCCATTGCTGCCAAATTCGAACTGACAATTAGATGGCGCATGCTCGCGCGTGCGAAAAATTGTACTGCAGGGGCGTACGTAGCGAAAAAGATCGGGGGGGTTTCCAAACATATCAAACGTTTTTGTACAGACGCCAATTTTCATGTTTTTGTCATAAATTATTTAATTACGACTCATAATTCAATCAACGTCTCCTTTGAAGGTCAGGGGAATTGACGAAGTTCATGAAAAATAAGATGGATTCGTGACTTTTAGAGCTTGTAAATGAACCCTAAAAACTTCTTCCTGTGTACTCACCTGCGGCTTGTAATGAAAACCAAATCGAGGCCCTTTTTACTATAAAAAAATAAAATAAAATTAATCATTTCACTAAATCGAATAGATATATAAAAAATGTTAGTTTTACACACGTATCATTTTATAGATTGCTTATTTTTGCAGTTTTCAAGAATGGTTATTGCAGTCAAAAGTCTGTTTTTTCGTTTTCCAACATATTTTTGCAAAATTATTTATAACAACTTTTTTCAACATGATTGCAATTGTAATGACATTTTTCATACATTTTTTCATGGCTAAAAAATTTCGAAAAGGTTTTCTTCCATAAATGAAAAAAAAAAAAAAAAGACAGCAATGAACACAGACTCCCCACTGTACACAAAATATTCTCAAAAATCCGAAGTACCTAGTGAAGGTCATGAAATAATTGAAAAAAATCTCAATACTTTAAAATACTGAATAATTTATTTGCAAATATATCAAATAATCTTTTCGACACAATAGCCAGTCCCTGGAACGAAAGCGTCGGCTCGATCTTGATTTCTTCCAAAAAAGAGTAAGTCACTTGTAGAATACAATGGTAACGGTATCAACTTTCCAAAAAGTCCATCCATTCTTCATCTCAATCCTCCACACTTTCACTCCTCCGAGTAATATCACTTCCACCACTTTTTCGTCCCCAATATCACCGGGACTCGAGGAAAACTTCCTCGTCAATACAAATTTAATACTCCGCCAACATGATTCGCTGAAGAAGTCTGCTTGGGACAGTTGAAAATTTTCCATGTTCCAGGGACAGGCCAACATATGCATAACATCGAAAAATGGAAAAAAGTAATCATTCCTAACATCGCCTCCAAAAAATTGGTCGGCTTGAAAATTCAAGCCCTGCAATTGTGTGAACAAAATCAAAAATATCGATACTGCTATGCGACAAAAAATTGTCACGAAAATAACATCTTTTATGTACAGAGCTAATAATCGATGAATGGTCTTTTCCTCGTTAAACTATATACAAGCGAAGTCGTCTGAAGATGTATGTACAAAGAGACGGCCAAACTCTTTTTGGAAATCAGACGAAGACCAGAGCAACGTCGTGGGGTACAGAAATCAAATGATTTTGAAGGTCAACGGAATCGGATACTTAGGAAAGTTTTCGCTTCACTCCCAAATAATTGATTTCTTTCGTGTTAACGTTCACTCCGACAAGAGAGCAGGGGGGGGGGGGGGGGCATTCTTTTTCGTGCGAGTCCATCCGATAAGCTCTACCAAGCGGCTACAGAACCGCTGCTCATCTTGCAGTCGATCTCCTGTTGACCACCATCCGCATAAACCAAACCGAATTCGGTGACAAATTCATAAAACTTGTCCACCGTTTCAAACGCCAACTCCGTAACGATGAAACTGACTGTCAACTTTGGTCGATAACTAAACGACAGAAGAAATGAATGGATTAGATAATGTCAATCAAATTTCATGAGAGTGTACAATCAAAATAGCATGTAAATTGAAATTTTCAACCCTCAAAAGTCCTGCAACAAAAAAGTATCATTACGTGGCGCCCGAGTCATTGGCTGTGAATTCAATAAATAGACTTCTCAAAATTTTTTCGACAATGCAAAATACAAATCACTCGTTCAAAAAACTTGGTGGGAAAAAATTGTGAAAAGTCGTGCGTTTCGTGACAACAGTGATTTCAGCAACAACTAGTCAAGTCACACAAACATAATATATAACCTGGAAAGAAGTTGGGCTTTCACAGTTGTTTTTCATGTTACAGAAAAAAGAAGATAATGTGAAGATGAAGAAAAACAAAAACATAAACAAAAAATGAGTTTTTTGGGTGATACATACGACTTGACCATGTGTTTGAGAGCATTTTTACGCTCTCGTAAAATGAACCAGTCCATGAGATTGGCTGCCATCCTCGGTGCAACTTGGTACAGCTTAAACAAACTGTGATAATTACCAAGCCACCAAGCTGAGCGTACCTTGAGAGCGTGCTTCACGCAATCATCATTTCTATCCTCTCCGGACAAAGCTGCAAGAATGGTTGTTAAATCTGAAACAAAAATCGCCCATTATTCATATGCACAAAATGTTTAATGAAGGCTTCCAATCCAAACAAACATAAAAAACTTTCATCATATAAAAAAAGAATACTACTTGTAAAAACTCGACAAATAAAACGAAGAATAACATTTGAAACAAAATTTATCAAAATTTTGATGACAAACTCCTTCATTTTCATCAAATTCAATCAATTTTCGACTTCCTAACATTTTACACAAAAAACACTGATTATGCATTTGAAAATGATTATTACCTAAAGTGTTTTTGGTGAATATATAGTAAAGAATGCGGTAAGCAATGAACTCGCAACGGTTTTCACCGCCGAGATCTTGATACAGCATCTTTAGCTGCGTCTGACACTGATTGAACTCTTCGTGGTCTCCGCGCTCCAGTGCTACTCTCGCGTGCGTTTCGTAAACGTGCACCGTGAAGGCGTCTCTGATGCCTTGAACCGTGAGATCTTGCCGGATCGACTTGAGCTGATCGCAAGCGTAGCGATAGTCCTGTCCCGCTAGCCAGCGCTGTTTCACGTGGGTCAGTGAATTTTTGAGTACACTTACCGGTCGTACTGCTGATGGAGCCGGAGCCTGTCGAAAATACAACATATTTAAATTCACAAAAGTATCAAGAAAGTATTTTACACTCCTGAATGTCCAAAAATTGAAACAATCCCTTCCTCACAAGACATTACCGAGAAACAAACCTAAACCAAAAAAAATACAAAAACAAAAAAGAAATTTTAAACCAAAAAAAAAAAAAAAAAAAAAATTTACCGTTGTCAGACGCAGATAAGGTTTCTCCAAATCCGAGCAAGTCCCAATAATATGCAACCCTGTAAAATCGAACTCGAAGAGGCTATCGTCCTTTGACCTGCAAGCCGACGCGCTGTCGTTGAAACGGGCCGCCCTCTGCTGCAACTTCTCTCTGGACCCGAGCTCCTCGGCACTGCCTGAAGCTAAACCAAACTCGGAATAGAAATGCGACTTATTCTGCTTAGCTTTTTTCTGTTTCTTGTTATAAAACTGTTTGTTGCGGCCCTTATTGCCTTTGCTCTTAGACGGCTTGTGATCGTAACCCCGTTCGCTATCGTCCGATGAGACCGAGCTACTACGACGGTACCTGCGCGAAGGCGGTGACCGCGAACGCGACTTGGACCGCGACCTAGAAACGCTTTTCGAACGTCGAAGGCTACCGTGCGAGCGAGCGCCCAAACGGGCACCTAACGAAGTCGACAAACCCGCTTTCCCACGACTGCTCAAGGGCGACGGGCCCAATTTCGTGTTCTGCGACTTTATCGTCATCGTCATTCGCTCGCTGTGAATGCTCGGTAACGGCTCTACGTCCCAATCCTTGACCCAGAGGGAGCCGTCGTTCGCCGCCCTCGTAATCTTGCCCTTGAGCACTATTTCCACCTGATCTTTGTCCACCGGCGTTTTACATTTCTCGTAGCATCGGTTAACGTAGTTTTGTAGATTTTCGGGCCAATCAGCGAGAGCGTTGTGATTTGACGGACCTGGGAGTTTTTTGGGACTCTCTTTGTTGACGGGCTCTGGACAAGCCGAAACACTGGGTTCCACGACCAGTTGGGGTTCCTCCACGGGCGGAGGTGTCGGAACTTTGACGGTGGGAGGGGGCAAGGGGGGCAACTCGACTTTCGGGGACGAAGTGGCAAAGGATGATGGGGGTTTGTGGTTGGCGAAGCCCTGAAAACCGTTATTCATTTGGGCCTGATGTTTGTTTTTTCTTCGCTTTTTCTTTGCACCGCCGCTGTTTCCCATGGGAAGTTGATAACCCAAACCCTGTTTTTTGTTGGGGGGGTTGAAACGCATCGGACTAAATTCTGAAACAAAAAAAAACAAAAACAAAAAAAAGATTCTGTTAGAATGGTGCCGAGAGTTGCGACGCATGGGGGAGTCGAGGTGATCTTTTGAGGTTTCCCGAGGTTTTCATAATCGTTATTGTAGTAGGTTTGATTATGAGTGGAATGAGGTGTTTCTATATTGTAACCGTGGATATGTAAAACAGCAAACACAACAATATATTTAGGAAAAGTTTCATATAAACCTTTTCGTAAATGTTGCATTTGCTGTTTTACATATTTTCGATTTCAGAAAAGTATTTATTGAACTTAGCGAAGAAAGAGCGAACTTTTTCCACTGTTGTTTTTTTGTCAACATACTTTTTTCAAGTTGTAGGCTGGAAGAATGGTCACAACTAGTCAACTAATTATTTTTCAACTTATAACTTGACGTTTGTTGAAAAATTATCATTCCACTAGTTTTGGAATGTTGAATAAGGCTCAATGTTACAGTAATATTAATGTTTATATAATGTTTTCTTTGGGAAATGAACAGTTACGATGATAAAAAAAAAAAAAAAAAAAAAAATTGAACTAGACAGTCGAGAGAAATCTAACAAATCCACAAGTTTCTCGAACTCAAGCCAAATTCTGTATTATCTCATTTACAGTACGCTCGAAACTTTTTTTTTTTTAATTGACATTTAAAAACTTTTTTAGCATAACTTCAATTTCTTTTTGGTCACTTGGAACCAAAAACGAAAAAAGTTTTCCAATCATTTCAATTGCAGAACATTTCAATATAAAAATTTTTTTGAATTTGAAAAAAATAGCAATTAATTCTACAAAATTTCACTTCATTCATACATTTTTCAATATTTCAAGACTCATATTTTTTCTGTTTTCACTTCCAGTCAACTTTGCATTAATAAAAAGTATTGACATCTAAAAATCCAAATAATCAAAATGAAAATTTTAAATGTGTTTCATCTTATTCTATTTTTAGTCTTAATTTTCAGGAAACCTCGATTCTAAATCTTCCTTCAACACCCAAAATCTTGCAATCAATATATTTACTAGGATGTTCATTTGAGTTTCCGGTCCACGCTGAGGAATAGGTTTTGAACATAAAAGGCGGACGCTGTTGCATTTGGGGGGGTTGCGGGGTTGGCTTGCTAACCGTTTGGGAAGGGGGTGGGGGAGTCCCTGGGGGGAGAGGTGGGAGCTCAGAATTGTCATCGAGTTTCATAGAAGCTGTGGGGGTGGTGGGTGGCTGTTTCGTCACTTGGGTTTCCTGTAAATTTTTTTGATGTTGTTGCTGCTGCTGTTGTTGTTGTTGCTGCTGCTGTTGGTGCATTTGCTGCATGCGAGGATTGAACATTTGATTGTACCCATGATTCATTCCATTCATCACTCCAGGGTAGAAAATCATTTGCGGCTGATTATATCCTTGTCCAAACATTTGCCTAAAAATAAATGATACATTTTAGTGTTTCGACAAAAGTATTTTGAAAAAAAAAAATAAAATAAAACAATTCGAAGGCATTTATACAATACGTGAATAAATTTTTTATAAGAATTCCTAAGAATTTTCAATTGAAATTATCAGTGCCAGATGTGATATTTCAAACTAGTTCCTTGAAATTTTATTATTTTTTTTTCAAGTCTGATTGCATTACTACAATATAAATTGGTATGGTTTTTTACTGCAACTACAAATATTCGATGTCTGACATTGAATTAAAGCCCCTTTCCTATGCCACAAAGTTTCTCAAAAAACTCTAATACGATACTGATGATGAATGAGTTTTGACATTAAAAATTCATAAATAGAGGGATCCGCCGAGGATGCCATTCACCGAGAATTCTAGCATTGTGGTTGTCAATAGACGTAAAAAATCTACATGCGCAACGCGAACTGCATGGAATGAATCCTATTTTAGGAATCGGGGTAGCCTATTAGCCCGAAAATAACATTATCGGATGGAATTGATTTCTCACCCAGGAAAAGGTTGATGATACATCTGAATTGGGGGAGGATATGGCCAGGCCGCCGCCATGTTCGTCATCGTTTGTTGCTGTTGGAACTGCTGTTGATGTCCTTTATTCTGTTGAGGCGTCAAAGCTTCACTTTCAGACATAGCGAATAAATACAGGTATTTCGGACCCGCGGTTATTCGTTACCTAATCGAATTCACTGTACAACACAATTGGAACAATGATTTGAATAAACATTGAACAATTTGACGAAACCAAAAGAAACATTCGGATCACGATGACACTTCCAGTCACTTCACTACACTTGACTTGACTTGACTACACTTCACTTGACTTCACTGCTTCATTGTGCTTCACTCAGCTTCACTGTCACTGACAGTCACTGGCGTCACTGCAGCTTCGCACTGCTTCACAGTCTTCACACACTAATCCAACTACTATTCAATATGGCGACTTGAAAAGAAGAGAATGTAATTGGATAAAGAGCGGGAAATTTGAGAAAGCCATCGGCGGCGGCGCTTCTCATTTTTTTCGATTAAAAAACAGACACGCCCATTTCTCCACATTAATCAACTAATAATCAACACTCGACTCTTTCCGGGCAATTCGCAGGAAAACATCAAAACAAACATACATTATCCCAATTGAGTCAAATCCATACTCATTTGTGCATTTGGATCTACTCATTGACATTGGCCGACTGTGGCCGACTGATGTGGACTGGTGCAACTGAGCGTTTCGATAACGTCCCGAGAGGTCCAAAAAAAGGTATATATTGGTAAATCGCGCATTTATTCGCCCCTTGTATATTATGTAAAAAACCTTTTTTTCTCTTTTATTTCTTCTCATGACTCACACGTCTGTGAATTTCACACATGCGCACTATTAATGCGTGCAATTTCTGGAAATTGTTCTTGCAGCTGTCTGAATGCGGAGCATCATGGCGGTGCAAGAGGCCAAACCAGCGATATCACGTTTATTAAAACTTGCCCACAAGTTTAATTGTTTCCTGCTTTCAGGTAATAACTTAAATTCGCAGTAATTCGCTCCTTTTTGTCCTACCCTCGAAATTTCCGACCCTTTGCACCTCTGACATTCGATACAAGACGCTTTATTTCCTAGGCCAAAATATCGATTTCGAACTATTTGTAGCACTTATTTCAATAACATTGGCCAAAAGGCCGAAGTACCCTGTGATCCATATTAAACTGCGTAAAAAAAAGTTCATCTGGTGTTGTCGTTTTCGATTTTCGTAAATAACAAGAGAATTTTCGCATTGTTGTGATCGTGTTATTGACATCGATTTCTTGCAACCGGGACACGGCGTTTCGCGTTTGACGGGTGACGTTTTCGCAAATTCGAAATACGCATTTTTCAATCGCGATTTGTTGGTTTAGTAACGACGTATTTGACGTAGAACAATACTCGAAAACCTTGAAACTCTGGCATTGACTCAACTTACCTTTTTGTTATCATCAAGGACGCGACAAAAAAAACCGCGTAAAAAACTTCTTCGTAATTACAGATAACAAATAAACAATGCCCAGATAGGTGGTTTTTTAATAAACGTGAACTTACTGCTGTAAACCAAAAAGGGCCTATTTCAGATTCCCCTTACCAGAAAAAGGGTCTAATTACAATTGATTAAGATCGTTTTGATGAAATTCGTTTGTGTCATCTGACTGTCTCAGTCAAGTTATAATTATTAATGTTATCGTAGCCAAAAAATACACAGTACATATTTTGTATTGTAAAATTACATACGGCAAAGTCATCAAGTGTGCAGCTTTTCCTCTCCCCAATTTTTATGTAAAAAATCAATTACTGCTTCCGCATTTTGTAGAGATACTATTTCAAATTTTGTTTTTTGCTGTTCTTATTTCATAATAATGCAAGTAGAAGTTTTATCATTTCGTTAATATTTTCATGAATTTTAGGCTTCCACGAAGGAAAATGTCGGGCTTTCGTCGTCGACGGTCAACAAGTTGGTCTTGTGCGACCCGACGTAATGAAAGAAATTCTAAATCATCCTGAGGTACGAGTCATGAAGTTGGTTCATAACTTTGATTACAAAGAAATTTCATTTTGCTCTCAATCGAGAGATATCATTGTGTTCTTATCAAGCAATTTCAATCATTCCCGATCATGCATAGGGAGCGAGTTGGAAAAACAAAAACACATGAACAATGTTGTTTCAGGTTTTCCAAGTGCAACCCGAGTACGTTCAACTTAACCCAGCTTTCCGAGATTATGCCGAGAGGAGCGCTAGGGTTGATAAAGTGCTGAGGGAATGGCGAGCAGGAGGAAAATTCATAACACTCCGAGGATGGCGGGAGGAGAATTACGAAGTTCACACGCAGTTCAACACTCCACCATTGTTTCAAATGGACAGATCTGCAACTTGTTAGTTAATTTTTTTTTATTGTAAGAGATGAAAAATATTTTTCTGTTCAATATGCAGATTCTCTTTTTGGAGAAGAATTTGCATTCGGATCAAACAATTTGTGGGGAAAATAGTATTTCATTCTGGAAAATCAATCAGTTATATCCATAATTTTGAATTCTATTCAAAAATGTGTATTCTTGTTTAGGTTTGTTTGGAATTAGAAAATACGGTGTGGACATCAATGGCTATGTCCAAGACCCAGTGAAAGGCTTGTTGATTTGGATACAGAAACGCAGCCCGAACAAGCAGACGTGGCCAAGTTATTGGGACAACATGGTCAGCGGCGGCCTCAGCGTCGGTTTCGGCATCCTGGAGACCGCGGTTAAGGAAGCTGGCGAAGAAGCCGGCATCCCCACCAGTCTCCTCGATAAGCTCAAAAGCGCCGGCTGCGTGTCCCTCTTCTTTGAGAGCGAACGCGGCCTCTTCCCAAACACGGAATTTGTCTATGACTTGGAACTACCCCCAGATTTCGTACCCAACAATAGCGACGGCGAGGTCGAAAAATTCGAGCTGCTCCCGGTGAAAGAGTGTTTGGAAAGGCTAATCTCGCCCCAGTTCAAAACCACCGCCGCACCCGTGGCTCTAGATTTTTTGATTAGGCACGGATGCATTACTCCAGAAAATGGTGGGCATAATGCATGAATGATATTTTTTTCATTCATAACATTACGAGAATTTTCATTTTAATTATAGTTTTTTTTCCAAGATGCAAACTCAATAACGCTTTTTTAAGAATAATAACTTAACATGAAAAAAATTGTTTTTGTTATTTCAGAACCAAATTTCATACAAATAGTCGAACTCCTCCACGTACCCTTGCAAACAATCTACAACCAACCCCAGAGAAAATACAAAATAACGACTAACGGCGAAACAAACGAAACAAGAATCGACTCAAATTGTTAAGCCATGTTAATTCAACCCCGAAAAGCGCTTCACCGCATTGTTTCATTTGCATCGGAAAAAAATTAAAAATGTTACGTCGCTTTACATGCAATTCATCGACATTGAATGTCCTTGTTTTGTACGATTGTGTAATGAAGTTTTGCATTTAACTCATCTTCGACGAGAAAAACTTAATTAAACGTCGTTCTTGATTGTTCTTCGACTCGTGAGATTGTTCCGTTCGTTCCTGCAGATGAGTTGAATGGCGCGTTCAGGAAAACGCACACTTTCGCTAAAAGTATTTATTGTATCATGCCCGTTTATTTAAAGAAAAGTTATTGTAGTTTAATGCGTTGTAAAATTTTGTTAATTTTAATTATCTGGCCATGATGTACGTTTTCATTCTATATTTCTTGTTCCAGTATTTTTGAAGTTTACACTTCACGTTTGAAAGTTCGAACGTTTATTTTTTACGAGTTGACGGAGATATAATTTCAAAGTGTGTCAAAGACACTGAATTTATCATTGATTTTTCGCATTATTCAATTTGTTCTCAATAACCGAGTGCACAGGAAAACGATTTTTTAAATGTTAATTTGTCGTTTTAAAAATGTTGTTTCGTCGAGAAATCCAAGTATTGAGATCACATTCCAGAAAAATGGGCGTACGATTAGATCGACAATGGATTTTGTATTCGTTCAAGAATTGTTAGACATTTCAAAAATTGAAGCTACATAGCGTAAACTTTGTAAACTTTTATAAAAAGTGTTTCGGCTGGAAAATAGTAATCATTTTTGTTAAATCATCGTCATTTCAAGACTTGATATAGCGAAAAATATAACTTCCATTCGAGTTTCAGCAAAAGAAAAAAAAAGCAATAAAAACATGTAGAGTCAAACGACATTGCGTAGTAATAACGAAATATAAATTTTGAATCGTCGATGTGAAAGAAGATATTATCTTTTTTATACAATTTTCGACCGTGGATGACGCACTTTTGCACAAACGTTTACTGTTCATTTTTCGAGATTAATAAAAAAAAAAAAAAAATGTAAAATATCCAGTATTAAATCTTCCCACTGTTTTTCGAGCTTTGTTGTAGAAAAACGACTCAAATGCTCATTGACGGCATAATAACATGGACATCGAATAAACGACTATGTATTTCTGCGACTGCCGTATTCGTCAAGTTCCTCCAGACATTTTTCGATGATCGCAACGTTAATCAAAATTTCGCGAGTGAATTGATAGGAAAATTCGTTTTCGGTAAATTAATGTCAATTTGTATTTATTGACGTGCCCATTTTTGTACTTCAGGAAATCTATTTGTTCAAGACTTATTTGTAGTTTGTATTTAAAATGTGATATGACTTTGTTGAATAAAGATTTAAGAAATCGAAGACTCCCGATAATAATTTTCAAAACCTCGTTACGTCTACTTGTAAAAATATAAAAACTGCGAAATCATGCATGCTTTCTTTTTTTAACTAACAATATATTTCACGGAACGGTCTTCATGAACTGCGCGACTGACAAATTCTTCAGGCGATGCCTCAACACCGACTCAACCACAGAATCGGTCATCACAGGTTCGCTATTACAGTTCCTCGTCAACTGCGAGGTGGAAATCAAATCAACATTCAACTCCCCCAAATAATGTTCCAAAATTTCGATTACCGAACGCGTAGAAATTATAGCTCCACTTTTAAAAATGTCCCACGTGGTGTTCTTCATGTTCACTTCGATGTTTTCCAAAATTTCGACGAAATTCCTCAAATCCAGCAAAGCCTCCCCGCAAAGCCTGACGTCGATTTTCCTGAAGCTCATAATGGAAGTCCACTCCATGGCAGTTCGGACGAACCATTCGCTCGTGGGATCTTCGTTTTCCTCCGAATCCCCGCAGACTCCGGCACAGCCTCGGACGTACAGCAGCAAATCCGAGTCGCAGTACTTTTGCATCAACGATTCGTAGTGTTTCGGGATCAAAAAAGCGCTTTCGAGTTGGTACTTTTCCTGGATGAACGGGGAAAATCCGACCATAATGTTTTTCTCGGCGATTTCCATAGTCAATGTTTTCCAGAAGCAAAAAGGGTCCACCAGGAAAAGCAATTTTCGGCTCTCGTCAAGGGGATGCTTGATGCTGAACTGGCCGCATTCCTCGTTTTGGAATACTTGGGTCGCGGCGATGTAGCTCAGGACACCGTGATTTCCTTGGTAGCAGTTGATGCCGATGACCTTGAATCCGACGGACTCGGCTTTCTTGATGACTCCGAGCAGCAAAGTGCTAAAAAATAGTATCAGATTGGAGTACATATAAATAAATTTTGAAACTTCCATAAATTTCGAAAATTTAGCAAGTACATTTTTTCAAAATACCTCAGATCGGAGACTTCTAAATCATCTCCCACAGGCTGGCAAAACACAGTTTGTTCCCAGGTCGACACAACGCCCTCCAAGGTCACGACCAAGCAACTCTCCGGGCCTCCGGTGTAAACTCCGTGCCTCCTCTCGAACTTGACCTCTTTGACCTTGACCACGCAATCCATGACATGCTTGTCCTTGACCGTGGCAAATTTCGTCTCCAAGAACGCAAAAATATACTTCTGCATGCCCCACTTGAACTCGTAAGAATCCATTTTCTTCTTCAGAGTGGGTATCGTAGGCAACGGAATTTTTTGCTTCAGGAGTTCTTCGTACCCAACGTCTCCGCAGGTAAATTTTATCCTCATCGCGCGCAAAATTGTCTCTTTCGACCACTCGATGTGTCTTTTAGAAAACCCTCCGAGAACTTTCATCTGGTCCTTACTGAAAATTTTGTTCAGAATGTTGGCATCCAAGGCTTCTTGGCGTTTCGCTTCCATCGAAGCTATTCTTTCCTTCAGGAATTTTTCGTTTTCCCTGCTTTTTTCCAAAAGTTGTTTGCAGTTGTTCAAATTTTCGCAGCATTTTCTTTCGTGAGCGTCAGTGCTCAGGGATACTTCGTGGTTCTGGTTTTGGATGAGTTCTTCATCCAAATATTCGACATCTTCGAAGTCTTCCAAGTCTTCGGAGTCTTCGTTCGGGGTTTCCTGGGATGATCCTGGCAACCATACTTGGCACAGAACGCCATTTTTTTCCGTTTTCTCATCAAGGATGATACATTTCTTGGATTTTGTTTCCTGTTTTGGTTTGTATGCTCGTTTTTTTCCTTGGATGTTTACGTGCAGATTGGGGATAGCAGATATTTTGAGTTTCCGAGAGCCGTCGACGCGGACTTTTTCCCAGTCCTCTTCCCTGAAGTGGACCTGGAATAAAATTGTTCAAATCAGTAATTTTGGAATTCAACTGTTTTGACGAAATAAGAGTTCGTACAATTAAAATTATCGAGAACAGTGGGGGGAAGAGGCAGAGAGGGGTAAAACAAAACTGTAATAAAATGCGTTACATGACCACAAAGTATTTATTTTACTTTTTCTCTTGGAAGAGAAAAAAAGTTACAGAAACTTTCTTATCAATAGTTACGAAATTGTAAAATTCAGATAGTACCCGAAGCGTGAAAAAAATACCTCGTCGTTTTCAGGATGTACTACTGTATTTTTGGTGACAGTCGGCTTAGGTCGAATTTCCTGGAAGATAATTGATCATTACATCTTTATCGATGTTTAACAATATCAATGGTTTTTCGCAATTTAAATGAAAACCTTTAAAAGTGGTTTTTTCTTCGAAGTGTTGAAGCCTGGTGTCTCGTCAAACAGTGTAGGTACTGCGTTGGGTTTTAATTTTCGCCAGTTGTCAGCTCGATTTTGTTCGAACTGGGAATCCTCGAAATGTTTCTGCAAAAAGGTAAGTTCTTTATTTTTCAAGTTGAGAAAATTAAAATTTACGAAATTTATTCATTTCGTAATTCTATATTTATTTACGAAATTTATTTAACAATAATATTTACGAAAGCATGCATACTTCGCATAAATAAGAGGAATTCGTAGGACTCCAAGCAATTCTGCCCGTGTTGATCATCCACTTTTTTCGACGTTCTGGGTTTTGAGGAAATCGGAATAATCTGCATTGCGATGCTCTGGTCTTGCAATTGATGGCTGAACAAGACATTGTTTCTCGTTACAGTTGATCACTCGAAGTTGGTATGCAGTTTATTGACGCTTTGCAAGTAAGGAGAAATACAATTAATAATTAATGACTATAATATAACAGTTATGTACACGTGAAACTCGAAATATGTCGCTTAATTGTGGAAAGTCATAAAAGTCGAGTTTAACGAATGTTTCACGATCTTTTTGTCTGATAAGACCGAGACGGGACAAATGACAAGATTTGAGATTTTGAGTGTACATTTTAATATTTATATGCATGATTATAGAGCGGGAAATTTTATTTCACTAATTTTGAATTTGATCATTCGAAATTTCGAACTCATATTTTTGAATTCAACTTACCTTAGGAGGCGAAAAAATACCATTTTTGCAAATGCACAACTTGGGTCAAAATGTTTTTCGACGATTCGCGTTTTTTGCATACACATTTTTTTTGTCAATAAATTTGAATAACTTACGTTTCCGTCAAAATTATTCCAAAAAGCATGAACAATTTTTTTAATTCGTCAGTATGTCGCTGTTTTATTGTAACGATTTTTTTTTATTTCAAATTGAAACGAAAATCACTTCTTATTTGAATGTTTGCTTACGAAGGATCTAACTCTGACTTGATTCTTGGGAATATTTTTGAAAATTTGAACAGCATTCTACAAAAACACAAAATGCTGAACATGGAAATATTACTCACAAAAATTCAATTCCAGTTAAAAAATTGTTTCGAATAAAAAAAAGGAATAAACACAACTATTGAAATTAAAAAATGCAAACACGAAAACTCAAAAACTTCTCACACAAACACTAAATTTTTTTTATCCATCAACATTATCAATAAATTGGTTGGAATATTTTCATAGAGATTGCATTCTTTTAATTATGTCAACTCTTGAAAGGACCACGTTTAATTTTAAAAATACTATAACGACCCGAAAGTTAATAAACTATCATAATTATTATTCTAATATAAAAAATTGACTTTTTATACCTCGCAAACGCAAGAACTTGTAGCTTCCATGAGTTCGGGCCTGTGAATAGCATCCAGCCAAATTTTGCGTCTTTTGAGTTCCATTGGTATTTTTCGCAGCAAAAAGCCATTTCTAATCCCATTTGTACACCCCAAAACAGCACAACCTGGCATACTTGGAAATTTCAAAATTTATAAGCAAATAAAACTCGAAAACTGAACTGAACAGCTCCATACAATAACCGGGTGCACGCTGTAGAATCGAACGCGCGGCATACAGCCCTTCAATTCATTCCAAAACTTACTTTGAAATTTCAATGAATTTATAAATAATATAGATGAACGAAAAATATGATGTCTCCAGTATTTTTAATTAACTAACAACATTAAAACATGTTCGTCATATACTTGTTTACATGTCCAAATTATAACTTCCAAACAATCGATGTTGACGCGGGCTTTTCTTTGTTGTACATATTCTACCGTTATGTAAATACTTTCGATATACTATACTTTAGATTACTTTTAATTATAATGTATTGGATGTATTCGAAAATATCAGATTGTTGTATTTTTTGTTGTTAGTTGTTGTTTGTTGTTTCAGTCGTTTGTTTTGTTTGCACCGTTGACAATTATGTGTCTCTCTCTTTTACTCATGCCTGCGATGAATTAGAAAGTAGACAATACTGATGTAAATATCACAAAAACATCACAATTTGCGACTCACGCTGATTCATCATAACCCTTCCCAGCATCACAAAACGTTACTTTGTTGACTATTGGATCAATTGGATGACAATTTCAAAATATCGGAAGCATCGGAAGTATCGGAAAGTATCGGAACCAGGAACGCTGATCGGAACCAGGGTGCCAGGGGTGGTACTCTCTCAATGTTAATTTTTTCGCCCGAAAATTTTCGCTGATTTGCGCGCCATCTAGATACACCAGGATCTACTAGTGTGTATATATGGATATACTTGCATCATTGATCTGTAAAATACACTGGATAGCTGATCCTATTCCCCCCCCACTAGTTCTCTGACCCCAAATAAACCGCGCCATTTGTAGGTATTGGGACAGGACATGCGTGCTAAAGCAGCGCGACATTTAAATTTACACGGGGTAA
>JAPYZK010003104.1:0-23502 GCA_030522785.1 Platygaster equestris | reverse complement strand
TTTCAAAAATTAGAGAATAAAATAACAGTTGATAAAATGATTTTTTTTTTTTTTTTTAAAAAATTTCGCAATTTTCAAATTTTATTTTTTTAATTAGTTTATATATTTTATTTTTCTTCTTTTTTGTAATTTTATTAATTGAAATTTTACAGAAGTTAGTTACAATTTATTGAATGAAGTAAAAAAAAAATTTCGTAAACCACAAATTTTTATTTCGTTTTTTTTTTTTTTTTTTTCGATTTTGAGAAAAAAAAACATCGATTCGCAAGTTGAATTATTTTGATTCCAAAATATGTTTCGGAATGAAAATTTTCGAATAAAAAAAATTTTCCTGCTCCGAGTCGTAAATTTGAAAACAATTTGGTAAATTTACAAAATTTAGATGTTAAAAAAAACGATGCCTGTTTTTTTCTGCTAAAAGGGAATTAATTTTTTGGTCGTTTTTACAGTAAACAAGTCAATTGGGTCCATGATACAAGATAACACGAATTCGAATTGTTTTAAAGATGCTTTAATTGCCTTCTTACTAAATGTATGAAATAATATGTTGTAATATTCTCAATATTCACGAAAAGTTAATTTATTCTTTTATTAGAGTAATTAAGAATACAATTTATGCACGTTTCAGTTTTATACGCGCCCCTAAAAGTTGAAAAAAAGTAATTTTTATCCACAACTTTTTTTTTCTAAAAACGGATTGTAATTCGAACGTCTTATAATTTCAATTTTCGAATGTATTCTTGATATCCGAATTTTGAATGTACATATATTTTCCTTGGTTTGAATATAAATATTTTTTATATTGCTTTTTTTTCAACTGGTCATTATATTCGTAATAATTTTTAAAATGAAGTTCTAATTAGAAAATGTGACGTATCTAAATCTGGGAAAATCGTTGAATTAAATTGTAATGAATGACTTGTGAATAAACACCATTTTTTATTTTGATTCGAATGTTAAAATATTTGAGTTTTCCGACTTGCATTTTTTTTCGATTCGCATATTTCCAGACGCAAAACTGGTTTATAATTTTGTTTACTTGATGGAACATTCAATATTTCGAAAATTTTTAAATCTCTAATTTCTGATGACACTTTTGGGTTCATAAATTTTGAGAATTCACATTTTCTAATTGTAACGAGTCTGAAAAAAATAATTCAATATTTATAATTGTAATTATATTGAAATCATTATTATCAATTATTTAATTGAAATTTTAAAATAAATACATTTTTATTTAAAAAATGGTATACACAAATTATTATTATAGAGATTTCCCCCCAGTCCAAAACCGAAATGTAGTAATTTAAACAATTATTGAAATAAAATTATAATCGTGGAAATGCTGTATATTGAAAAAAATGATGGTCTGTCGATTTTTTCGTGGATTTTATTTTATAATTTTTGTTACATACAAATGTCATAATTTTAAATAATGTTTTTTGTGTGTCACAGCCGACAAAATATGTCAGGGAGAGGTGGAAAGCGAAGAGGCCGCCCGCCAAAATCGGTGGTGGCACAAAGGCCGAAAAAGTTCCAGTACCAAAAAATGAAAAAACCGAAATACCTTCAGAACAAGGAATCCGAAATTCCCGTCGCTGCTGCGTCTTCATCGGCAGGAGGAGTAGCCGAAGAACGAAAAAGGAGCACACGCAGCAAAAAGTCGAAGGGTGCGATTTTTAATGGAATTTTAATTCGCAGGGTGTCTGATTTTCCAGAAAACTCAAAGAATCTTAAATTTTGGGTTTTATATACATCGCAATTAATTTTTCAGGCATTTTTTCAATTATTTTTCAAAATATAGATACATAAAATATAACGTACAATAAAAATGAGCACGTTATAAAAAACTGTAATTTTAGAACTTCTTGAAGAAAATTGTTTATTTATAAAATGAATAAACTAATGAAAAAATATGTCCCCAGGTGGAAAAAATGCAAAACAAGGCGGACACTCGTCCTCGAGCCACCAGAAACGAGGCTACAACGCAAATGTCGATTACCGTGACTCCGAGTACCATTACGGCTCTGACTTCGGAGACGAAGAATCTAGCGAAGAAAGCGACATTGAAGACGAGCTTTTCATGGAAGGTGACGACTCTTCAAACGACTCATTCAAGGAGCCGGACCCGTCAGAAGACAGCGACATTTCGATATCGAGTCACGACATAAAATTACGGAGTCCGATAATACCCGTCGAACCCGAACCATTGGTGGAAAGCAAGACACCGCTGGAACTTCCGAAATCATCCGATGATTTGCTGGTGGCGAAAGAATTCGTTTTGCCCTCGTTGATGGTTTGGTCGGCCTTGAAACGGTTTCGAACCGTCCTTCGACTTTCGCCCTGTAGATACGAAGATTTTTGCGCCGCCCTTCTGTGCGAGGAACAGTCGAATTTACTTGCCGAAGTTCATATCGCGTTGATTAAGACGTTGTTGAGGGAAGACGAAGCCCAACAAACGCATTTTGGGCCACTCGATCAGAAAGATTCTGTGAATATCAGTTTGTACTTTGTGGATGCCCTGACGTGGCCGGAAGTCCTGAGGTCGTATATCGAGAGCTATAAATCTCCGGATCAAGAAGTTTTGGATATTTTGTCTGGTTGCGAGTATCCGTTTACGGGGATTGAGAACCGACTAAAGGTTTTGGTGTACCTTGTGAATCTGCTGATGGATGTGTCGTTTGTGAGGGAGGATATGTCACGCGAGGGTAGGTTTTTTTGTACATTATGAATGCTAGGGGCCGTTCACATATTACGTAATGCAATTTTTCACCAAATTTGGCCACCCCCCCCCCCCCCCCCCCCCCCCCCAGTAACGTAACAGATTTATATTTTGCTGTTTGAAAACGTTAAATATGGTGTGTGTCCAATAATGCTTGTGGGCTATTCAAATATTACGCATAAATTTCCATTCTGTACATGAAAAATTTTGAACTCGTTATCAATTGTTCATGAAATATTTGTCCATTAAAATTTTCCGGAATTCTCGAATACTCGAGAACTGTCCCAAGATTTGAAGTTTCTCAAAATGTTCGTATTTCATCCTAGTATTTTGATTTGTAAAATAATACTCAACTCTGAAATCTATCCTAATAAAATTATTTCCAATACAGTGAACTGTTTCAGTACTCCGAATACAGTCAACTTTCTGAAGAAAGTGTCTGATATACAGTAAATTCTTGATTTGAGTTAGTTTTATATAGTCAAATCCTAATAAAAGTCTTCAAATGCAGGAAATCATCGTTTTAGTCCATCCAATACTACGAACATATCGCTTTTTGAGATAAAACAATGAAGTGTTTTAATTTGTAACTCAAATTTCCTGTTATTTTGATTATGAAACATACATCCAGATTTTCGAAGCATACAATTTTTGCAATTTTTCTTTTTTTTTTTTAATCCAAAAATATTCGGATTTTTATTCATAAGATTCGAAAATTTCAAACTCAGAAAAACTTTTTATTTGAAAGAATTTTTTCTACTAGAATTTTAATTTTTTATATCGATGTTTTTTTTCTCAATTAATTTTCCATTTTCTATAAACTGTTTTTTATTCTCTGTGAAATGTATTCTCGTTCTCTCATTTTTATTGCATTTCCCACAATTTTCAAAAATTTTGAATTATCTTAAATCATGGACGAAATTTGACATTTCTAACACAATTTTGGAATTTTTCGTCATTTTACAGTTTCGCTGCTTTTTTTTATTGAACTATTGGTTGGAATTATTATTAGATGTAACTAATTTTTTACTTCGTCCGGTTTTCACCAGTATTTTGCGCATTTCAGGGGTTTATGATATTTATTCATTTATTTCGTGCATTCATTTATATTGGATTTTAGATATTGGTTTTTTGTTTAACTGAGAAAAAATGTAATTAACAAATCATCAGTTTTCTACATTTTTTTCAACGCCGCCAGGAATTCGATTGAATTAACGATAAAATCTAAGAATGGAGAATTTTTTTTTTTTTTTTTTTCGATTGGAAATTAATTTGAAAAAAGGCTTTCAATTTGCCGGAAGATGAACATTTGCTCAAAAATCTCACAATAATTTGAGAGTAAGAAAGCATAAAATAAAAAATTCAGATATAACTTATTTTCACGTTTTCACTGTGAAAGCAGTGCTACCAAAAAGATAAATTAGACTGGTTCTATACGGAGCTCATTGCCAACTCAAACTTGATACAAAACACGCTAAAATTCTTTTTCTCACAAACACAAATGGTCGCCTAACCCCCGTGATTCCCCCCCCCCCCCCACCTTACCCTTCTTAACAAACCCCCCCCCCCCCCCCCCCAATTTTTGTAGAAACTTATAAATTTTTTTTAACACTGGCATTGTTCCAAGTGGTATTTAATTGTTCGAAATTTAGAAAATAATTGAAATTGTTTTCATTTTGTATGACGTTAATGATTATGTTGAATTGTATTTTCATTTTCATTATTTCAGGACCCCCACCATACGACGACCATTGTCGAGTGTGCCACAAACTTGGCGAACTGTTGTGCTGCGATTCGTGCCCTGCTGTTTATCACCTGGCATGTGGCGACCCCCCAATACTCGAAGTTCCCAAAGAGGAATGGCAATGCAATGTTTGCAAGGCCCACAAAATTCCTGGCGTCATGGACTGTCTTACCGACGAAGAAAGAAAAGGGACGTTGATAAGACACGACCCATTGGGATACGACCGAGATAATCGAAGATATTGGTTCCTTGGTCGAAGAATCATTGTGTACGTAACTAATGTTTCTTATAATTGAATTTCAGGATACAAAATGTATATCATTTATTATTAAAAAAAAAAAATAATGGAACTTTTTTCATGGAGCGTTGGAACCAAAAAAGTTATATTAACTATGTAATTATTTTAACTATGGAAAAATTTATCTTGCGACGTTTGTTGTACATGACTATTTTAGTGAAAAAATGTGAGCAGCGATTATTTCAAGTTTGTTTAATTATGTGAGTTGAGTTGAACTTAAAGTTCGGCTTTTTTAAAAAGTATTTGTTTAATTTGTATACGCTGTGGATTTGTAATTTATGTGTTTTCAAAATTTATTTTGTAAATTTGTACATTTATTTTGTAAACTCATTTTTACAGAGAGGACGGAGTGAACGTCTGGTACTACAGCTCGGAGACGCAACTCCAAGAACTCATGCATACTTTAGAAGAAGGAGAGGACGTCGATAAGGTCCTTTATACTACACTCGTCGATATGAAGGATGAAATCGTTCGTCAAATGGGAATTACAGAATTCCTCACGAATCAGTTCAAAGGGAACAAAAAAGTGCACCTTGAAATGGAAAATGGTATGAATTTTTTATTTCATTGAAATCATGGAAAACCTTGAATTTATTAATTCTAAAAAATAACCTGTAATTTTATAGTTTTAATCTCTCTTTTTTTTTCGTGCAAAATTATACATTGGTCCAGTTTGAGTATTTCTTGGGATATTTAGAAATTTTCATGAATTCTGAAATAAATACCAAGATATTTTTATCATTTTATACAGCCTTTTTAAAATGTGATATATTTTCAAGAATCTAGAAATTCTGGTTTTTTAAAAAAAATTTGTATACATTATATTTTGTGAAAATTTTTAATAATTCATCAAAAATGGGAATATTGTAATGCTTATGTGAAATATTATAAAAATTCGACCTATTTTTTAGAATTTTAAACATTTTGTAGGATTTATTTATGATTTCCATTGATTTTCGAATTATTTGTGGTGGTTGGGATTTTTTTACTCATAGGTTTGTTTTATTTTATCAACTTGACGATTTACGAAAATTTTAATAGACTATCAAGCAAAAATCGAAAGTTTATTTATGACTGACTTTTTTGTGATTTCATTCTCTTATCTTTTTTTCTATTGAATTATTTTCCTTTCCAATTTGACTTACTCAAAGCTCATGTTATACGGATGTGAATGTAATGAGAAAACACGCAATGTTTTACTTTTTATCATAAACGAAAAATTGACATTCACATACTCATTAAAATTGTTGTATTTTTCAGCTATGATCATAAAGGCGAAAAAGGACAAATTGGAACAAATCGAGAAAGAGGAAAAAGAAAGAATGGAGAAAGAAAGACAGGAAGCCGAGGACATGGATAGAAAAATGCAGGAAGGCTTGGATCCCATCGAGGAAAATTCAGCGACTGTCGATCGAAATGAAGAAAAGATCGAACAAATGGATCTTGATGGGTCCACCACGGTCGCCGAAACCGTCGAGATCGAAACCAACGCGGAGGAAACGGTCGAATCAAAAAATCAAACTGGCGGTCCTGATGAAGAAATTGTTGATTATATGGATACAACTGACGACAATAGTAAGAAATGTTGTATTAAATCTCTTGATTAAATTAGAAAATCTAGTCTTGAGTTCTAAAAATGAAATACGAAGTTTGATGGTTAAATAAATTACAAAATATGGAAATTTTTAATATTTGTTTCAATTTAAAAATGTCAAAATTTTTGTCATTGATAATAACATTCTATTTTTAACCTTGAGTATGTCCAGTTGAAACTGCAGATGTAAAGAAATTTTCTCATTGTTGAAAAAATCAGGTAATTTCCAAAATTTTAGAAAAATGAAGGAATGATTGAAAATAACTCTTGACATCTGATATTTTTATAAAAATAGGACATTTTCAACAATTCTAGGACAAGGTCGAAAACAATGCTGAAAAACAAATTTCTTTTCCTTTTTCAGACAAAAAACACGAGATCGTGACGAGATCGAAAACCGGTTCGCTGCAACCCAGGACATTCAGTATGGACGAAGGGAAAAAGCGACATTTGAGCAAAGAAGAACTCGAAAAGTTGGAAAAAATTCTGAAGGACGAGAGCGATGGTACGCGTTTGACGCGTCAAAAAGCGCACCAAATTGCTGCGGGTACGCACCTCTTCAAACTTGGCATGGAGAACAGCTTCAAGTCGTACGTCAATCAATACACGACGAATATCAACGCATTGAACAAAGCACAACGAAACGAGGAGCGCGATAAAAAACGACAATTGTCGCACAAATTTTCCCTGACACCTCTTTCCGAATTCAAATGGATGGGAAGTTTGGTTGGATCCCGAGCTGTGCAAGTTACTACACTTCGGCAAACGTTTCAAATGTTGGAAAACAATATTCAGGTGCATTGATAATTCTAACCTTTGTTGGGAATTTGTGAATTTACGAAATTTAGAAATTTGTGTCAATTTTGAAAAATTTTTGTAATTTTTGAAACTTGCAAGTTTCAAAATTCAGGAATGTCAGAATTCTCATTCTATGATGGAATATTCAAAGACACTAATTTTACTGAAGAAAAAAAATGTACGTTACTGATAGCAAATATTTTTCATTCAGGCTTCTTTCATGCACACCGAGTGGCATCGATTCAGGGAACCCTGGATGAAAGCTGTCAGCACTGCCATGAATGCCCGAAATTTTGTACGAGCCCTCACATTCCTCCAGGTCTGCATAAAATCGGTCCTTTTCGCTACTGTTTGGCACGAAGGTCTCGGTCACATGAAATTGGGCAAAATCACGGCTTCCGAACGCGACGAGAAGAAAAAACAGGATAAAAAAGACAAAGAAAGAAAAGAGAAAGAAGATAAGGAAGAGAGAGAAATTCCAGGCGCCAGCTTCATTAAGTACACTAAGCGCATCAAGCACCAATTGTGGAAGCAAAAAGGGGAAGAGTATCGACTCCATGGGAAATGGAGCTGGATGTGGATTTCCTGTTGCAGAAGACAGAAGGCCATTCCGAAAAAGCATTGTTTGACCTCGGGTCCCCATAAAATAAATTTGAAAATCAAGGACAAAGGTGGCGTAACAAGGATTTTGGCCATGGAACCGACCATCTACGCGCAGTTGGTTAAAGAGTATGGGAAAAAGGAGGAATTGAAAAATGAGGATTGCAGAATGGTTCAGGAAAGCGAAAATGATGGGGGGGTTGTGAAGAAGGAACCTGGGGAAGAAACGAAGCCGAAACTCGATGTGTCTCGTAAGTTTTATGGTTGTTTTTATTGATTAATGTTTATAATATAGCTGTTAGCATCAAATATTATTATTATTAATAATGTTGATTATTAATGTCAAAATACTATTATTATTATTAATGGTTGATTTTGCAATTAATATTAGTATTGGTGGTTCATATGATTAATTTGTAAATTTTTATATTTATTGCTTAATTTGGAAGCATTATTATTTCAGACACCGCACAATCTTTAAAATGTTTCAAATGTTATTTTTTCATATACCTTGGTTACATGATTTTTTTTCGCTTTTCAGGTTTGTCTATACAAATCGACGAAGCTTTCCCTCAAATCGAAAAATTCGATGACGTGGTCGACGTCATGAAATCATTGACAACCTTCGACAGGCTCAATTACCCCAAAGTTGCAGTCGTAAGCAAATTGGATTCTTTCCTAGAAAGACGATCGGGTTTGAAAACTGACGAAGAAAGTCGCTTTCCACTGGCTGTGAGTATATCTTGATGATTTTTAATTTCGTTTTACATTTTGAACAATTAAAAATCAGTTTTGAGTTTCTAAGAAAATTTATTTGCTGACGTACACTCGAATTTAATTGAAAAAATTTTTAGTTTGCGTTTGCTCACTAAAAAAATTTTTTTTTCATATTCAGTTTTTTATATACTTGGAATCCTGTTATTTGGCTTGTACAATAATTTTTGTTTCATTTTAGGATGTCAAGAAAGAAATCAAGCAAGAAAAACCACATTTGTTGAAAGAAGAGACGTTCAGTCCAGTAAAAAAAATAAAAACAGAAAAGACAGAGAATCCATCCATTTTGAATAATATTGTCTCGAACAACGTGGCGAGTCCACCTACGCCAAACAACGTTACAGTTGCATCCATGCCAAACAGCGTCACAGTTGCACCCACGTCAAACGTCACTGCAACTCCTGCAACTCCAACCACGTCGAACAATGTTGTTGCAACCACGCCAAATGTCACTGCAACTCCATCCACTTCGCACATTGTTGCAGCTGGATCGAATTTGTCGAATGACGCAACTCCATTGGCAACGATAAAAAAAGAAGAGGATTCTCCAGATGCTGTTATTGACGTCACTACTATGAGAGGGAACAGGTAATTTGGATAAAAATTGGTTTTTCCTTAATTTAATTTTATTTATAAATCCGACATTTCAGAATTATGGAATTGAAGAATTTTAATTGATTTATTATAAAAAAATTAAAAAACTTCAAGATGTTGATAACTAAAAATTGCTCTTGATATGAAAATCTTGAAATTTCAATTCAGCTATTTTGAATTGATATGGACATTAAAAAATTCGTGAATTTTAAATTTTATGATGGAAAAAATACTTACTCGAAAAATTTTTGAATGATAGAATCTTCAAATTTGATGTTTTTACAATCTAAATGAACAAATTTGAGCATTGTGAAATTTTTCAGCTTCTCGAATTCAAAAGTAAGAAAACTGATTACAAAAAAAAATGTTATTTAAATTTAAGAAATTTTTTTCTGTATTCATAAAGACCTAAAGACGATGTCATTAATTAAATTTTTGTTCTTCAGCAATGTTCCACCCGTGGGAACCAGTATAGTGACGGTCAATAGACGAGGGAGAACAGTTGAGCGGTGCATAGCGCTCAAAGAACTGCTTCCTGACGGTTCCCCGCGAGTATACTCCGCATCTACAGCGGAAGGAAAAGTATACTTGAAAAAATGGCCTTTGAAACAAAGAAAAAAACAACCCTTCAAATATCCATCGGGATCTACGTTCATGTCGAAAAACAACAAGCGCAGTATCTTGGTGCTCCCACAGCACGAGCTGCGAAAACTTGCACGAAACGCTGGTTGCGCCCCGGCGCCAGGATTCCATCAATTAGCCAAGGTTGTTTTTATTTTTATTATTTTTATATTTTATTATTTATCAATTTTATTGGTTATTAACCACGAGTAAACAATGTCATTTTTTTTTCAAACTTGGTGGATTTCTGATATTTCTGTAGTATAATTTTTAAATTTTTGTGGTAACGAAATTCGTAAATTTGATTTTTGTATTTCGAAATCCTACATTGAATCATTAACTTTGAATTGACATTAAAAGTAAAAAATCCTGTTATTATGGATTTAACATTCTTCTACTCGAAAGTTGAGTTTTTAAGTTTTTTCGTGCAATTTCAATGTATTTTGAGTTCTGAGAAATTTTCGAAATTATGATTCTCTGGTTGGTACGAGACATTTTCGTGAATTTGAATGTTTTTGTTTGTCCTTACAGCCAAATACGTCAGTGTGGCCATACCCGTGTCCCAGGCCGCTTTTCAAAACTTGCTGGTTGTATAGAACAACTGGCCTGAAATCGTTGTCAGCGGTGGCTCTTCAACTGCGTCTTCTTTATGCGTGTCTGAAGTGGGACGACATGGGTATAAAACCATTGAGCGCGGATGGAAAAAATCAAATTACCACTGACACCGAAGTTATATCACTGGAAATCCTTGATTGTCGCCATGTTGGTCATTTTGATGAAAAAACGCAGTATCTGCGAAGAAAAGTGGTGATTCCTTTGCAGATGCCACAAACCATGCGAGGTACACCTATTTTTAATTGAAATGTTTTTGTTCTAAATTATCGAATATTTTCGAAACCATTTTGAATTTTGTCATTTTGACTAGGTGCAATAAAATTGAAATGTGATTTTACAGAGGTGACGTCGAATCGAAGTGGATTGAGAAAGCGCAAACGCCCTGAATCGCCTCAGAGCATGTCTCCCCAGGTTTCTCTGGAATGGGTGGACGAGGACAAGCTCGAACTTTGGGAAATCAAACAATTTGGTGACCGTTACAGGTAAAACAGAATGTTTTTTCTCATGTTTGCAAATGCTTTAATTTGTGAATCATTGCACTTCTTCTCCCCTTTGGGATTTTTTGAAAAATAAGGGGTGTCTGTGAATGATCTTCAAAAATTTGAAAATTGAACAAAAAAATTGCAACGTAGAAAAAAAGTATTTTTTCAAATTTTTATGTAATAATGAAATATTAAAATTTAGATACGGGATTCGTATACGAATAACTTGGAATTGGAATTTTTAAATTATACTACTTGATAATTTACTGATTTTTTAATATTAACTTCATACTTTCAAATTTCCAAATGTACCGCCAGCTTCTTTTTTCCACGCATTTACACTTGTTTCTCTTTTAACGTTTCACGTTTCATTTTTTTCCGCGCACTTACCACTTTTTCCACTGTTGCTTTTTCCACTTGAACTGGGATTTTTATGGCTAATTATGGAAAAAGTACGTCTTTTTTCACTTTTGGCACATTCTAAACTCACTTCTTCCACGTTGCAGAAAAAAATGAACTATTCTAACGACTTTTCAACCAATGGTGAGGTTCCTAAAATAAATTGGAGATTTTTTGGAAACCCCGCATTTGTCGAAAAATCGTTGTTATAATAGTTACAATATCTATTTATCAGATCCATGTAGTCTGTTTTTCTTTTATTCACATGTTGAATTTTTTTTCTGGGCACCCCTTTTTAAAATGTTTTTTTGTAATGTGTA
Source organism: Platygaster equestris (assembly GCA_030522785.1). Classification (NCBI taxonomy): domain Eukaryota; kingdom Metazoa; phylum Arthropoda; class Insecta; order Hymenoptera; family Platygastridae; genus Platygaster; species Platygaster equestris. The sequence goes on along the minus strand of JAPYZK010003104.1, from coordinate 11,941 downwards.
CCTCGTTATTTTCCTGCTTAACAATCACTTGGCGCTAACCTACCACCTTGTGTGTGCGCGTGTGTCCCTTCCAGGTTGGAAAAGGAGAGAGAAAAGAAAAAGGAAAAGGAAAAGATTAATGCGCCGTTTCCCACTAGGAGCCGAACCGGCACGCCCCTATCAGTGGTTGGCAATAGCCGTGGTTCCATGCCCATGACAGAACAGCCAGTGACCAATAAAGTCGATTTGAAAGTGTTTTCCAAAAAAGACGAAGAACAACTGAATTCAACGCGACTCGATTGTCGGGAAAAACGATTGGGAATGCTGAAAAGCCCGGCGAACGTTTCCATGACCAAACAAGTGATAAGAGTTTCGTCCAGTTCCATTCAAGGTTGGATGAATTTCTAAGATCTACTTATTTATGACTTTTTTTGCCTATTTTCGATCTTCTAGAACATGTTTTGACGAAATGACATTTTTTTTTAGATGGCCAGTTCAAAGTTCACGCGAAAGTTGCTATACCCGCGAATCACCATACTCCTGGAGGGAAGCAAATGACACCCGTTTTGGTCACGCCAACGCAAGGCAAAGTCGTCATTGGAACTAGAAGAACGTTCTTATCTAAAAGTGAGTGTTGTTTGTTTATTTTTTTATGATTTCGTAATTTTAGGAGGTTTTTGTGGAATATTTTATTCATTTGGATTTTTTAATTTGAATTTAGATGCTGACGGAACAACGAAACTGATTTTTACAGGTGGTATTCTTCCTAAAACGCTGCAACAAGGTGTTCAAGTTCAAAATTCACCGAATCAGATTGCTTTGGTCAGATCGCGTAAGTGTCTCAAATATTTCGAATTCGTTCAAAATTATTTGAGTATTTGTCATAATTCCAAATGTGTCTGAAAACTGTTTTTTGTTAGTTGGTATATTTATTATTATTATTATTTCATTGATTTATTCAGTTCTATGAAATTCACTCTTCTAAAAGAGTGAATTTAAATTGCATTAAACTGAAAAAAAATTTTCCAACTTTTATGCTGAAATATTTTCATTGTTGAATGTTCACAATTAATTACCAGAAATGTCGAAAAAATTATAATGTGTTGATTTGTGTTATATGTTTGGGTTTTCAGAGACTCCGGGCTCCCAAATTACTGGAACGCCTCAAAAAGTTCAAATCCTGCACATGCCGGACGGGAAATATCGAATTTGTGGACTCAAACCGAATCAAAAATTGGTCCAGATGAACGGAAAACTCCAAGTTCTTTCCGCGACAAGTCCTGTCCTCACGACTGCAGTATCGGCGCCAGTAACACCGACGCTCGTCAACAAGGCACCAACTTCGAATGTAATTTTTTTTATTTTTAGATTCACATTTATATTTTCCAGATTTAAAAATTAGTGAATTACAAAACTATACTTCTCGAATTGTAAATAGAATTTGTGAATTCAGAAATTCTAAACTTGTTTATATTTTCTTATATTTGGATTTCTGAACTTGGACATTCGAATTGAAAATTGTATCAATTTCAGTTCTGAATTTTTTCAATTTCAATTATGCTTTCAACAATGTAAGAATTATCGAATAATTGAATTGTCAATTGAGCAATGAAACGCAACATTTTTCTCTTAACAAAAAAGTCAGATATTAAAATTTTTGAAATATCTGACAGATTGTAATGGATGTTTTTCCAGGTTGCGACTCCAAGCGGACCTGGAGGAAATCGCTCCATCAGCAATGACAAAGGCCAACTTGTTGCCGCTGGAAATGCCCCGTCGGCAGCAGTGGAAGGTCGACCGGTAGTGATTGGAAACCCAGTAAAAAATCAAGTCGTCGTACTGAATTCTGGAAAAACCGGAACTGTAAAAAATGTCACAACGACGCCTGTAAATACCCGACAAGGTAATTATTTTGTTAAATTATTCACGTGTGTGGAAATTTTCTGACTTTTATATCCCGATCGTTCGTATGTAACCGTCGAATTTTGTGAATTTTAGCCCCCATTTTGGCGAATCATACACCTGGCACAATCTTGAAGTGCGTGACGGCCAAAGTCGACCAAACCCCAAAAGGGCCAGCGATTGTTATCTATGGATTACAAGGGGAAAATTTCACACCCAAGCAAACAAGCGCTGTTTACGAACAAGTCAAAGAGCACATGTCGAGAGGTTTGTATTTTTTTGTTTTTGTTCATCGCTGTAGTAATATTGAGTGATGTCTGAAAACATTTTTTGAAATTGGAGATAAGAATTTCGGGAACTTGATATTAAATGTGAAAGTAAGTGACTTCGTAGCCATACTTATTTTTTATTGATAATTATTGTTTTTGTAATAATTGATAAATAAATCAATTAGCATGTGGCAGTTGAGTCAGTCAAGATAGTCGTAGTTTGGACAAGTGTTTTGTGTATTATTTATGAGTTAACTGTAGCATTAATTTCATTGGTTAAGGGTGCATTGTTTATAAATCACGATTTAAGAAATTAATTCCTTGTTCATTTAAGCCCAAGCTACCATTGGGAAAAAAGCTGTATTGGATCCAATGCAAATCTACGTTTCTGTGCCATCTTCGACGCCTGTGAAACAAACTACGACGCCGCCGACCTTGACAACGACGGCCCCAACTACCTTAGTGCCGAGCACTCCTATCAAGCAAGAAATCGTTGTGAAACAGGAGGTCCCCGAACCAACAGGTATGGCTGTCAATCTTGGAATTACTTCACGAATCGATTAAATAACAATACAACAGCAAAAAAATGATGGGAAAATTTTTGCGAAAACGGATGCCTTTGTTCATCAATAAACAATCCCCGAAAGGATTTTGAAAGTTAAGCTCGTGTTTTTGAGTTATTAACAATAAAAATTTGAAATATGAAAATCTTCATTTTACACGCGATTTGAAAAAAACAATAGTATATTTCTCATCGAATGCAGAAGGAGCTTTTTTTACGAATGTGAAGTTCGCAGAACGAGCCGAAGGCGAGTTTTACAATCACATTCGTTAAAAAAGTCTTTCTGCACAAGTTTAGGACTATATTTTTTCCAACAACGTGGAAAAAATACGATTTCTGACGTTTTGAGCCGTGGAGAAAATCGCATTTTCTCCACGGCGTTGAGAGAAATACGGTTTTGACGTTCTCGACTAGAGGAGTCGAATTCCGCAACTTTTTTCGCGAAAAAATCATTAGTTAATTGAGTTAATTTTGGGCCGAAATGAATAGCGATGATTTCCTGGAAAAATCTATTCATTCCGCCGGCGGCGGGCCTGCCCCGACCTGCATCGTTCGCTTACCGCCTTTAGAAAAACTGGTTTGAGGTAGGCACCCCGTTGGCACAATGAAAAGATCTTTCCAGGCCATGATCGCTATTAATTTCGGCACAAAATTGACTCAATAAAACAATGATTTTTTCGCAAACCAAGTTTCGAAAATCGACTCCTCTAATCAAGAACGTCAAAACTGTATTTTGTGTTTTTCAAATCGCGTGGAAATTGAAGATTTTCATATTTTGAATTATTATTGTTAATAACTCAAAAACACGAGCTAAAGTTTCGAAATCCTTTGGGGGATTGTTTATTCATGATCCAAGGCATCCGTTTTTGCAAAAATTTTCCCATCATTTTTCCGAAAGTCAAATTTTGTCAGACTGTGTAATAATATCCCATAATCTTTGATAGCTCTTTATTAAGACATTCTTAAAGTTCACGAATCTAAGCCTTCAAATACCGATTCCAATGTTTCGGAATCTATAAATCTAAGTTCTTGAAACTTTTAACATTATATTGTCATACTTTGGAATTTGACACTGAAAAATTATAATTCAGAAGTTTGTATCAACAAATAAAAGCAAAATCAGTCATAGATCAATGACTGTAATATGCCATATTTGTTTTTTCTGTTGGTAAAAAATTCACATCGAATCACTTGATAGTGTTCTTGTTTTTGTTCTTGAAAAAAAAACAAACAAACAAACAATTTGAAGTGATGTTTTCGATTTTAGAAACAGTCGAAGTTGAGACAACAACGACGCCAACTGAGACGATCGAACAACCCAAAGTGGTTGTTCAACAAGTTGCTCAGGAACAGCCTGCTGCTGAGAAAATCCCAGAAAAGACCGAAGCGGATTTGCCCAACGCGACCGATGTCGCGGAAGAAGTCGCCGACGTCAAACCGCCGCCCAATGTGGCCAACGGGCCACCACAGGCGCCCCAGCAAGTTATCCCCAAAGCTCCACCCGCCAACGAATTCGTTGTGACTCCAGAATACGTTCAACAAAGTAAATTAGTAAATTAGTTTCTGGATGATCACATCATTTGATAGATATGTTTGAAATTATGTATATTGTATAAATGTAATAAGAACAAATTTGTTGTTCTATTGACTCTATTTCGATCAAAATTTGTTGTTCAGTCAAAAAATTGAATGAAATATTCCAAATTCTGATCATTGTATAATTGAAATTAGAACAAAAAAAATCCAAAATGACATGATATCTGGTGATTATAAAACTAAAGAATTTAATCTTGAAATATCAGTGATTTGAAAATTTTTTACATTGATTTTAAAATTAATTTTTTATATTTTGTGATTAATTTTTCAGCAATCAGAAACGCTCTGAAACAAGATAATCTGGCTCCAGACATTGAGGAAAAACTTCTGCAGCAGCTGCAGCGATACCAGGACAAACAAGTTCCCCTGCCGACGACTCCTCGTGCGCCCCCGAGGAGGAAACCGGCGCCTCAGTCCCCGGTTGCGTCGCCGCCCGTGTCGAAACCGACAACTTCTCGCGACAACGATGCCGATTGGGTGGAACCAGTTTCCAGGAAAAGGCAATCTTCGGTCAGACACGCCCCATTGCCAGAATCACCGCAGAAGTAAGTTCCGAAAAAAGATCTTTTATTATTTATTTGAATATCAATCAAATAATAATGATCAATTTCAATATTTATTGAGACATAATTCTAACTAGAATGGAACTTTTTCTTAAGTTTATGTGAACTGTTTAGAATTCTGAAATCTATGTAAACTGTTGACATAAATTTTACATCAAATTTACTTTAAAATTATTTTTTTTTTTTTTTTTTTTTTTTTTTTTTTTTTTTTTTTTTTTTTTTTTTTTTTTTTTTTTTTTTTTTTTTTTTTTTTTTTTTTTTTATTTTTTTTTGATTTTTTAAATTTTTTTTTTTTTTTTTTTTTTTTTTTTTTTTTTTTTTTTTTTTTTTTCTCAATGATCTTATTCGTAAAACTTGTTTTTTTGTTTGTATTCAGGAAGCAAAAAATTGATCAAGAAGAAATTGAAAGGCAACAAATGTCTAAGAAACGACTTAATACCATCAGAGAAGAGCAACGAAGAAAACAACAGCTCCGAAATCAGATTCTAAGTATTCTGGAGAAAAAGAAAGAAGAGCTCAAAAAAGAAATTCTCTGCAAACGAGCATCTTTGGAAAAAGACCTCCAGAAAAATATCAAAGTAAGTTCAAGAAGTTTGTTTAAGTTTTATATGAATAGAAACAGTATAGAAAAAATTTTTTTTCAAAGTAGCATATTAACAATGACTTTTTTTGGAATATTGATTAATTTTTTGAAAATAAAAGTTGAAGATTTATTATGAAATTATTTCCTTAAAATCGTAAGAAAAAATAATAAATTTCTCTGTACAATTTATTGATAGTTTATCAAAAACTTGAATTTTCAGACCGAACTGGATGGGTTGATTGAAAATATGAAAGTCCAAAGTGATGCTACGAAAAAAGAGGAACAACATGGACGCGGAACGAAACGGAAATCGAGTTCTGGATCAAAACGCGTGAGATCCAAAAAAAGAAAGCAGCAGAGCGATCCTAATGCTTCCGAAGGATCTGCAGACCTTGATAAGCTCATGAAAGGACTTTCGTGTGTGTGTCAGAAACCTTACGACGATTCCAAGTAAGACTTTGTTCATCGTTATATTTATTTATTTAAACTGAGCTGTCCCTAGTAGACATTTTTATGTAAGCACATTGTAAACAGTCAACAAAATGTTGACGTGAAGTTTTACGTAAATTTGCGACATTTGTGTAAACTGTTTATATGAAGTTTACATGAAATTGCCGTAAAATTGCGTCAACTCGCGTACTAGGATTCTAGTTGAAAAAATTGTACTTTTTCAATTTTATTTGCCATTTTTACAATGTGTAACGATGTTTTATTTTTAGATTCTACATCTCTTGCAACTTGTGCCGCGACTGGTTCCATGGAGATTGCGTCGGAATCACCCAAGCATTAAGCAAAAAAATGACCGAATTCATTTGCTTAAAATGCAAAGCAGCCGAAGAAAGCAACAAGCTTTACTGCATTTGCAAGAAACCATACGATGATTCACAGTAAGTTTTTTCATAGATAATTTTTAATTCTTTGTTTGGTTTTATACATTAATAAGTTTGTTATAAAAAATATTACATTTTTTTATTATGTGAACTCGTGTAAAGTTTTGTATCATTTTTGGTTCCGGGTTCCACAAAATTATTGTGTACTAGATGGAAAATGTAATAATTGAAGGATTTTTTTGGCTCTGATTCAGCTATGAAATAACATGAAGTTCCTCATTTTTGTTTCGCCTTTTTTCAGATTTTACATCCGCTGCGACCAATGCGAAGATTGGTATCACGGTAGATGCGTGGGCATTCTCCAACTCGAAGCAGACGATATCGACGAGTACATTTGTCCCGATTGTTGTCCAGAATCCGAATTGAATTTTGCAAATATGAAAGTGCTCGATACCAGGAACATTAATTTGCTTAAAAGTTTGATCAAGCAAATTCAAGTGAGTTTGTTGTTTACAAACGAGTTTATTAGTCAGAAATAAGTAGAACAGTTTTATATACAGTATCGAAATAATTATGTATTTGTGATTGTATCTTTTTTTATTTGAATTTTATCACGTTTAATTGTAACATATTCTAGTTACAAAGCTTACAGAATTTCGTAATTTATCTTATTGTAATTTTTTTGCAGACAAATAAAGATGCGTGGCCATTTTTGGAGCCTGTCGATCGAGCGGAAGTTCCTGGATATTACAAAGTCATCACAGAACCGATGGGTAAGTTTAGATATGATTGTTTAGAGTATAGTCGTTTTTGACCCCCCCCCCCCCCCCCCTACAAATATTTATAATTTCTTGATATTTTTTTCCTTGGAATTCAATTTTTGAATAGCTATTTTGAGGATTATTAATTTGCATAGAAACTTTGTTAAATACCAGTTATGATTATTTTCACAAACTTCCTATATTAAATTTAGAGATGAAAAATGTGAAAATTGGGAAACTGGAGTCGAATTCTAGAATTCTTGAATTTTGAGAATTAATTACTGAAGTTAAGAAATATTATTTAATTTCCAAAATTTCTGTTGACTACCAAAACAAATTCTGATTCCAAAATTGTATGTCAAACTTTTGAAATTTATTAGTTTAGAAATTTTATTCCGAATATTTGAACATGAATAATCAAAAATTGTGTAATTCAGTACCCGATAATTATAAAAACATTTGACACCAAATACTATTGAACGATTTCGAATTTCTAAAATTGAGACATTTCGAAAATTGGTTGACTGGAAAATTTTAATTATGTTATTTGTAACTTAAATTATTTTTGTCATCAGATTTGAAGACCATCGAGTTGAGGATCAAAGATGGCACATACTCAAAATTGGCTGAATTCATTGGAGACATGACGAAAATTTTTGACAACTGTCGATACTACAATAGCAAAGAGTCACAATTCTTCAAATGTGCGGAACACCTGGAAAAAAGCTTAGTGAAGCTGCTGAAGTCTGTACGAGAAAAGTTCGGTGAAAGTGGACAAAAAACAATTTAAGTTAAGGCGCATCCGGTTCGTACGACAAATTTAAGTATTATCAATTTACCTTTGTTTTGCACTATTTTTGATCAATTCGTTATTTTTATTGTTGTGAATCCCGAACTCCGGTTAATGTTTATTACTATTATTTATACTTCAAAGTAATATTTACATAGGAACAAAATCACAGCTATGACCCGGAACAATGCATAGCAAGGGCGTAGCCAAGAAGGGGCAATTGAACCCAGCCCCCCTTTTAAAAATTTTATTTTGTACGTAACAATTTATCGCGCGCAACATTGACAATTCACATTATTGTAATAATTGTAATAATGAAAATAAATGAATTTACTAGATTTCAGCGATGATTTATCCTTGGCAATAATTAGAGTAAAAAGTTAGAAGTATGAAAATTTACCTGAATTTGTCCGATTTATAGCTTGTCAAAAATTTTATCTGAATGTGAAAATTTCACAATTTTGGAAACAAGTTTTTAATTTGTTGATCGAAATCGTTTCAGTTTCTCATATTGCAATTGACTTGACCTAAGTTTTTTAAGTAATTTTGATTTCATTTGAAAAGTTTATAAAAACATTACTAAATTAAACATTTGGAAATTTAATTTGATTTTTTAATTTTTAAAACTTCCTTTACGGAAGAGAAAAATTAATAGGTCCTCTCCTGGCTATGCCCTTGATACATAGAAAACTTCGTGAAAAGGTAGATGAGATTTGAGAGACAAGAAATCAAAAACGTTTATTGATTTTTTTTTAATACTAGTTACTTCCTTGTGTTTTTTCCCTTGCGTGTGGAGTGTAAGACTTCAACCTAATACAAACTTGAAATTTGAGGTCAACATTTTTTTCCTTGTCGAGAATTTTTTTCTGTCACTCCAAAAAAAGCTGTTTTTTACAGTTTTGCATGTAAACAGTATTCCACTGAGCAAATCAATCCTGAGTTTGTACTCAAGTAACGTGGAAATGTCGAGAAAAAGTTGGAAGAGTCGGGATATTTATGGATATAGTTGTGGGAGGTACTCTCGTTTCGACCTTTTCCATTCTGATGATGATGATTTTGATGGGTCGAAAACGAGAGTGCTGCCGCGAAACGGGGAAATGCCTTGACTTATATTTGCCTAAGGTTCATTTCCTGTCGCATTTGCATAGAAAAATGAACCTTACGGCGAATGTGGGTTGAGGCTTCCTTCCGTTTCGCAGCAGGAATAAGCGTTTCCCTGCGGATTTTTCTCGACGAATGGGCATGATGCCGTGAAAAATGGAGACTCGTTGCTTATTTTGAGAAGCTTTTTATTGCGTGCGTGAATGTTATCGAAAGTATGATGTTTCATAAAATCCTTTTCTACATAAGCCTAGCTGAGACGGGAAGCAAATGCAGGAATTGAAAAGGGTTTATCCTTGGATGTGGTTTCTCGCGAATATATTCGAAACACTTTATCATACAGAATATAAACAATGTATATACATATATATATACATTACGGATGAAAAGTAGCAGCTACAGATTGAAGTCAAAATGGCAATATTTAAAATTCGAGTAAAAATTGATAATTTTATTAGATGATCCAAAAATATTCTTAAACCGTTACATCAATGTTGAATATGGTTCTATAGGACATAATACGTATGCAACTTATTTTATACACCTCAGTGCAATAAACGGTCCTTTATTGGCCTGCTCGGGCCCGAAAAACCTTTTTATTGCCTTCGGTGTAAAAAGTATCGTATGTTTCAAAGGGCAAAAGTTGTTTTAGACTCGTACGATTATATTCCGAGGCGAAGCCGAGGAATATAAACTCGCATTCGTCTAAAAAAACTTGTTGCCCTTTGGAACATAATATACTATTATATACCCCGAGAAATATGTAATAAATTCAAGCTATGGTTTCAATTTGTCGTAAGGCTCATTTTATTTCGCATTTGCATGATGAAATCAACCTTACGAGTTTTTTTTTGTTTCACGGTAGATTAAATTTTTTCGTGGGTCTGAAAGTGCGAGATAGTTGTTAATAATCATAAGGGGCCGTTTAAGTATTACGTAACGCGTTATTCTATTCGTGTCTCTTTCTGACTTATTTCGGATCGTATTCTCTTTTCAATCGCGTTACGTGATAGTTGAACAGTCCCTAAGATAAATAGTTATAGGCTGGATAGATAAATATGAAAAATAATGATGGTTAATTTAATATACGTGTTTAGTTTAGGAATTAATTTACTAAATTGAGTATTGGGAATGCAATATTTCTATCACTCTGATATTTTTTAAATCTTAATTTCCGTGCATTAATGTAGTTTTTTTCAGTAGTTTGCTGTAGTTTTAGAATAATTCTAACATCTGAAAATTCAGAATTGGCAGTGTTTTCGATTTTACAATTTTAAAGTCTTGAAGTTTCATGATTTCTACATTTTTTATTTTAGTATTTTGTCACTTGAATATTTGAATTCGAAAAATCACAAGTATTGCAAGTTCGAAGTGAATAATTTATCAATTTTTATCATTTTTCATTTGCTGACATTCACAGTTCTGAATTTCGGTTTACTTCCAACATTCACGTTGTCGTTTTGCAGTTTTGAATTATAATCCAGATTGCGAAGTATGAATTGTTCATTTTGTCTATTATAAAGATTTTAATTTTCCGAAAATTGTAACTAGAATTTTTAGTTCTGACATTTAACGTTGAATTTATGTAAATATTGAGTTTGGAGTGTTGGAACTTTCAGATTTCGAAGTTGATACGTCTTTTTCGTTTTTTATTGTTTATAATTTCATTTGATGAATGTTTATTTCCATCCGATCCATTGAAGATCGTAATTTCACTGTTTGTTATTTTCAAAGTTTCCATCTAATTAATAAAATTCCAAAGTCAAAAGTATGGAATTGACAGTAGTTTGATACGTATTTTACCGCAAAGAACTAACAAGCTCCTTTTTTCAAAGTTTGAATTATACAATTAAAATATTTTTGTAAGGGGCCATTCAAGTATTACGTAACGCTTGGGAGGGGGGGGGGGGGTAAAATTTTTGAATCTAACTTTGTTACGCCTCATTACGAAGGAGGGGGCGGGGAGAGGTGGTAAAAATTCCAAAAAACTGCGTTACGTAATACTTGCACGACCCTTAACTCTTAGTGTTAAAATTTCAAATTTATTGCAAATTCATTCTCCATTTGTTTCTATTATTTTCGTGTTTAATAATGTTATAATTTCGTTTATGATTCCAGGTTATCAATTTCTTAATTTTATTCATTCGAATTTGCATTTTTTAATTTTTATTTTATTACTTGACATTTAAACGTCTAATTTTTTTCATGTGTTCTGTAGTTTGTAATTTTCATTCTTCAATTTTGTATTGTTAAATGATGTTGATGTAGCATTTTTGCATATTTTTGGAGTTTTGTCATTCGAATTATTAAAGTCAAAAATTAAACTTTTCCGCGATTTTTCACTTGTAGTATAAATTATAAATTCTTAGAATTACTTTGGTAATTATTAATGTTCATTTTTTGTGTATTTTTTTATTTCATTATTCGAGATATAAATTTTTCAATTTCATCTGTACGTTTTGTCATTCGTAATTTTTTTTTCTAATTTTTTTTTTTTTTTGAGATTCAAAGTAAAAAAAGAAAAATTTTTTTTTCATTTCTCTCGTAATTTGTCATTTTAATTTTTCTATTTTGTTTGTACGTCTGTGAAAGTACTGTACTTTCCATTTGTGATTTTTTCTTCAATTTGTAGTTGTGGGTGCTTTTTTTGCTTTTTTTCTTTTTCGTAATTGCATTTGTTCATGTTTTCGAAACGTTTTTTTTTTTCCTTTTTTTTTTCATTCCTAAATTCCATTTTTGCATGGTATCGAATTCCTTCCTCTTCGGCTATTTGGCTTTGTTTAACTTTTTATCGTCTCTTTTTTTTCTTCAGCTATTCGGTTTTATTTCGCTTTTTTTCTCCAACTATTCAACTATTCAGTTTTATTTCGCTTTTTTTTTAGCTGTTAAGCTTTTTCTAGCTTTTTATTTCTCCAACTATTGAGCTTTTTTTCTAAGCTAGCTTAGTAAACTTTTTTTTTTTTTTTTTTTTTTTTTTTTTTTTTTTTTTTTTTTTTTTTTTTTTT
>JAPYZK010003103.1:0-12643 GCA_030522785.1 Platygaster equestris | reverse complement strand
TTTTTTTTTTTTTTTTTTTTTTTTTTATTTTTTTTTTTTTTTTTTTTTTTTTTTTTTTTTTTTTTTTTTTTTTTTTTTTTTTTTTTTTATTTTTTTTTATTTTTTTTTTTTTTTTTCGTAACTTTCGATATTTTTGTAATTTCCGAATTTTTCGTCATTTTAATGATTTTTTTTCATAATTTTCAATGTTTTCGTTGTTTTAAAAAACTTTATAATTTTCATATTTTCGAATTTCACGTAATTCTTGAAATTTTTGTCATTTTAAAAATGTAATTTTTTCAAGTTTTTGTGATTTTTCGTACTATTCGAAATATTCGTAATTTTTATTTCGCAGTTTTCGAAATTTTTGTAATTTTTTGTCGTAATTTCCGATATTTTTGTAATTTCCGAATTTTTCGTCATTTTAGTAATTTTTTTTCATAATTTTCAATGCTTTAGTTATTCTACATATCTTTATAATTCTTATATTTCTGAATTTTACGTAATTCATAAAATTTTTGTAATTTTGAAAATTTCCGTAATATTCTAAGTTTTTGTAATTTACAAGATTTTCGTTATTTTTCCGTAATTTTCGAAATATTCGTAATTTTCGAAATATTCGTAATTTTTGTTTCGTAGTTTTCAAAATGTTCGTGATTTCTTGTCTTTATTTTCGATATTTTTGTCATTTCCGAAATTTTCGTAGTTCTTGTAATTTCCGAAAGTTATGTAATTGTGGTTCTGTTGCATTTTTTCGTAGTAGTTGAAAATCCTGATAAACGACATCTTTCCAGTTTAATTTTTTTATGAATACAACAGTTGATCAATGAAGTTGCATTTCTGATTTTTTTGTCAATTTAATGTGAAATTTTGCTTCTTTATGAGTTTTCAACCTTTTTTCTTCCCATTTTCACTTTCTTACGTGAATAAAGCAACGAAATTTCGGAAATGAGTCTAGCGGCTAGCTTTCTTTTTTTCCTTTTCTTTTCTTCCTCCTTGTAAATTTCAACCCCAACATGTGTAAGAAGTGTCTGCTGTACAAAGGAAAAACTGAGTTAAGTTGAATATTCGAACGAGGTTTTTCTACGTCCGTGTTTCTGGTACGAAAATTGGGCAGTTTGATATCGTGGTTATTTTTGATTGATCACGGTCAAAAGTACGCCAAAAATACAGTCACTCTGGGAAATCAATTTTGCATTTTTCTTTTAGTCGATTCTAATTAATTCATTTAGTTTCATTCAATTTTGATTGACTCCGTATCAGATTTTTTAAATATTTTAATTGCAAGTACAAATTATGATTTATAACCCAGTGAGCTTAAAATTTTCTAAAAATTTGCTATTACCTGCATTTTCTCCGAAATTCATACAATATTCGAATTTCTCCATGGTATTTCCATTGTACAGCAGATCTGTCGCCTCGATGTTTTCACGCACATTTGAAAAATTTCTCTCCTGCTTTCTCTTACTTCTGAAATCTCAAAAACTCGATCGATTTTTAATTGAAGCAACGTAGAACACTAACCAGTTTCTGAACATTTAAATTTTTGTGTTTTTCGTCTATTATTCATCATGCAACGTTTTATATACGAAGAAAAAAACCTCAAGGTGACGTAAAATCGAAATTATATTAGATTTAAACGTTTCAAATTTTGTCGTCATTTTCGAAAATTTCGTAAACGAGCAAAAAAACTAAATTCAAGTCAAGAAATTGCAGTAGTCCCGAAAATTTAAATCTATATTATCACAATAAACGGAAAAAATTATCTTGAAACAATTAAAACTACGATTTGTGTCTCATTTCTGACTGATCGGTCGGTAAGGTAGAAAAGAACACTGTATTCGATTTGTCATCAATTTTGAAAGTATTTACATTCAAAATTATTTGAAAAAACTTCCCATTCCTATCTTACCGACGGAGTCCAGAATTTCGAAACTGCTCTGTCGGCAATTTATTACGAAAATAATGCTTCCAAAATTTATTCAAAACGAAACAGTGCAAATTCCTTCTTTACCAACAGAACATTGCGAAATCCCGGAGTGCTCTGTCGGTAATTTAACATGAAAAGATTACTTACGACATTGATTTAAATCAAAAAACGTTACGTTGTGAGTTCCTACCTTACTGACGGAGCAGTCCGAAATTCCCCGACTCCTCCGTCGGTATACAGCTTCCGAAATTCGCGTCAAACAAAAAACGTCCCAAATGCCGACTTCATCAACACAGCACCCCGAAAATTCATATTCGAGTCATTCCAAAATCCGGCCACGCTTTCCCCACAAAACCCACAAAAAAAAATCTCAAAAAATCAAACCATAGCGTCCTGATATTGATACCTGCCATCGGCTTTTTCTGTTGCTAGGTAGGCCATTGGTTATTGAAAGGGTGGGTCAACCGGTGACGAAAGTCGTCAACCCCTTGGGCACGGTGATAACGGTCTCGGCGGACGAGGAGGACGTGAGCTCCAGCCAGGAGCTTGATCGGCAGTCCCCGCCAGGGACGACGGAGCTGGAGCAACGTGGCCCAGACGGCCCGCGGAGCGTGTGCGCCGAGGAGGGTCCCGCGTCTCTCGGCGACGTACCCGAGTCGGGCGTGTCGCTGCGCGAGCACACAGAGATATGCGCGGAAATGCGCTCGGCGAGCGAGCCCGCGATTGACAGCGTCCCGGACCACAGCATCCGGGAGGTGCGGGAGCGCCGGAGCCTGTGCGCCGAGGCCCGGTGCGCGGTCGATTACGAGCGCCCGGGCTCGTACAGCGACGTGCCCCAGGGCCTGAGCCTGTGCGCCGAGGAGGCGAGAACCGCCGCCTCCTGGGGCGCCCGGCCGCGGTACGTCGTCAGCTACGACGAAGACAGCGTCGTCCTGATGGAGAACAAGAGCGGGGAGGCCAAGAAGGAGCCGGTGGCCTTCGTGGAGGTGCGCGCGGAGGAGTGCCAGCCGGCGGAAGAGAGCTCCTCCAGGGAGGTCAGCAAGAGCGACGACGACCTGGAGCACATCTCGCCGGCGGAGGTCGCGGAGCTGGAGGTCGAGAAGACCGGGCTCAAGGCCAAGGGCAAGAAGGGCGGGAGGAGGGGGAAGGGGAAGGCCAGGGAGGATCCGACGCCCCTCCCGGACGCGGTGGAGATAATCGACATCGACGCGGAGATGAAGAGGGAGGCGGAGGTCGCACCCGCGGTGGTGGAGATCGTCGGGGAGGAGGAGGTGGAGGAGAGGGAGGCCGAGAGCAAGGCGCAGAGGCGCGCTGGGCGAAAGGTCAACTTCGCCAAGAGCAAGAAGGCCAAGAACGAGGAGGGGAAGGACGAGGTTGGTGAGGAGGGGGTCGTCGCGGGGGAGGTCGAGGATGGCGGGGTGCTGGTCAAGGAGGACGAGGAGGAGAAGCAGGACTCGGACCAGGACCCGGCGCTCGTGGAGAAGTCGAGCTCGTCCTCGGATGATTCGAACTCGAAGGGCGCTGCCGAGGAGGAGGCCACGAGGTGCGGCAAGGAGGAGGAGGTCGGCGGCGCGAACTGCGCGCCGCGACTGGTGCCCTGGCCCGGGCTTTCCGCCAAGAAGGGTAATCGATCTAAGAAGAAAAAGCGCAGATGAGTGGAGGACTGCGTGGACGTCTCGAGGGCGAGTCTTGCTCTCTATTTGCTGCTTATGCAAGTTTCTGGGGTCGATTAGCGTTTGTTAGGGACTTTGGGGGTGGGGGGTAGGGGTATTCTTGCGATATGTTGGTGTTGGGAAATTTGAGTTGTGAGATGTTTGAGGTTGGATGAAATGAGGTAAATGTCTAGGTAAGCTACTTTTCCGAAAAATTTAAAAAAAAATTTTTTCAGAGTGTCAAAATACCGGATTTTGCACGTAGATTACGAAACCGTCGGCGCTTTTGAAAACAAACTAAAATTTTTTTCATTATAAAGAAATGTAGTTACACAATTCGTAAAAGTGGGTCAAAAACAAAAGGAAAAATCGAAAAATGGGTGTTTTTGATGGGTGAGGGGTCTTTAATAAACGGCGCATGACGAAATAATGGTGTATTTTGTTAATAGTAAACATAAAAAAGTGAATGAAAAGTAATGTTATGTTTTTATTGGTTTCGCGATTGAATATTTAAAATATTTTTCACGCTTCCAACTTCGTTAAAGGTTAGGTGACGTTTTCTAGTAAATCATCAAAAGTAACATATCATGAAAAGAAAACACAATGTCCTGAAGAAAATTACCTAACCAATGAAAACACTTGCTTGTCACAACACTTTTTTTGTTTATAACGCAATACATATTAGTTTTTCCTCAAAAGCGCCGACGGTTTCGTAATCTACGTGAAAAATCCAATATTTTGACACCTTCAAAAAAAATTTCCAACATTTTTCGAAAAGTAGCTTAACTAGATATTCACCGAAAATGATTTTAATAGTCTCTAAATTGTCGAAAGAGAATTAAAAGATACGTTTTATAATAAAAAGAGGAATTTCAGAATTTTTGTCGAAGTATTTGATTGGATTTTTTTCACCGTCGGAGTTATCGCGAGAATATCCTTTGTGTAGTTTAATTTTGAAATTGATTTAGTACACTCAGAACAGAATTCGTTCATGTGAGATTATGGTTTTACATCAGGAATCACGGTTTATTAATATTCTGGATGTACGTGATCGTCTAAAAAATTTTTGTTTTAATTACGCGAGATTTGTCGAGACGTTTCGCGTAGAATGAAGGTAGAAAATAGACCTGTTCGAGATATGAAGAGCGAATTTTTTTTGGAATACTTATTTTTCGAGATAGTGATTTTTTGGTTTATGATTATTGTTTTTGAGCTTGTTATATCTCGAAGGCACATAAGCAGTGGTGGATAATGTGCTTGATCAATAGCACGAACGTGAAATGTAGATCGTGATTGATTTTTTTTACAACGTCGATCTTATATTTTTCAATATTTTTATTTTGGTTATCTCTCTTTTTTGGTAGAAGATATGTCATTGTTGATGTTCGTGATATGCGTAGTCAATTCGAAATTTTTGGACTAGAAATTGAATATTTTGTTCGAAATAGAGGGTTGACATTTTTTATGGATACGTTTTTTTAGCGTTTTTTATGATCATTGGGGCTTCTCGAGTTGAAAAACAACTAAATTTAAAATTTGTCGCAAGGGGGTTCGAGTTGCGAAATTTTGAATTGGCGGTTTTTGTGTTGAAACGGCCGCCATTTTGGATTGCTATCATAATTCGCAAGTGACGTCATTCCAGTACACATTCGATTTTCGTTTCAATGACGACCTCTTTGTCAAATTTTTATTCACTGGCGTTATCAAATCTGAATCTTATCAGTTGTGGACAAATGACACTTCGCCTCGACTTTTTTCGGTCGTATTCGGCATATCGTCGCTCTTCTCAAATTTGACAGAATTTCAAACACTTTTTGGAAGTTTTTTAACACTTGGAAAATTTCGAAAAACAAATTTCAGGTACAAAATTGTACAGAACTATTCGAAAAAAAAATATTTCCGAAAAACTGTCAATCCTCTACCAAAATTCGATGCGTTGAATTAGTTCTTTTATTGGGTGCATGAATACTGTGATATTTGTGCAATATTAGGTAAAATTGGATGAAACGTCTCACTGGCGTTTTTACGTTTTCGGAATAAAATTTCAATTGCGCGACAATGCATTTACCATAATTCGTAAAGAAAGGCAATATCTGTCGTAAAAATCATCGTACTATTTAAAGTTCTGAACGATCGAATTTAATATACTTTATACACCTCAGTGCAATAAACTGTTTTTCATTGCCCTGCTCGGGCCCGAAGAACCTTTTTATTGCTTTCGGTGTATAAAGTATCGTATGTTCCAAAGGGCAAAAAGTTATTTTGGACTCATACGATTATATTCCGAGGCGAAGCCGAGGAATATAAACTTGCATTCGTCCAACAAAACTTTTTGCTCTTTGGAACATAATATACTATTATCTCCGGTTTCGTATTTATTTTACGTTTATTTATTATCCGGCTAGGAAATTATATTTATTCTAATTATCATAACTTCGAGCGAAAATTTCATTTTCTGATCTCGTTGTTAATTTTCCGTGTATAATAAAGCTTTTTTCTATAATTATCGAAAAAATATCAGTTTTTTGTGAAACTTCTTTTTTTTCGAATTATAGAAAATCATTCGTATTTGACACGTTGAAAAAGCGCGATTTTAAAATTAGTTAATTATACAAAATCTCACTCATCAGAAATCGGCTGTTTTTTCAACGAGTAGCATAATACACTATTCCCGAGAACCAAAGTGAGTCCAATAAAATTTTCGAATCTTTTTGAAACTGCCTGCAAGTATTGTCAAAAGTATTCACGCAATATCTTTACCCTCCAAGAAAAAAAAACTCATTTATGTAAATATACTCACATTACGTTATCACGAAAATTCAGATTTTGAACTTGTTTTCGAGATTCGAATTGTAAATAATGAAAAAAAGGAAAAAACCCACAAAAAGCTTCCATGAAGTCAACAAATAACAATGCGCGTTTTTTGCCTCTTGAATTAGTTTTTTTTGATGTTTTCGTAGATCTCGATAGTTTTATTATTATTAGTCATTCGGGAGATTAATGGAAAATTTTAAAAAATGTTGTTTTGGCGCTCGCGCAAATTTTTCAGAGTACACAAATTCGCGAGGCAAAATATTTTACCACGATCATTGATATAGTTAGCGATAAGGTTTATGACGAAGATCTATTTTTAGATAACCATTGCAAAAGGCTGCTGTAATTTATTATCCGATTAATTAATTACCTAACCGAGTACAATCGAAATAGTTGATAAGGGAAAAAACACTGTAATGACAGATGAGGATTTCGGTTTTGATTCGGCGTTTTTTGGACGAATGCCTGTTTCGCGAGAGGTTGTTCACTATGAAAATCGTCAATACTGTGGAGTCATTGAAATTATTCGACGATCATTTTTGTGTGTGATGACTTTGAAATTAATCCGAAAATTAAACATAATTGTAAACAAATTTCGGAATTGAACGATTTTTGCCAAAATTCCGAATTTCAAACATTCTGCAGAAAAAAATATTTTGCATAATTCAAGTCATTCGCAATTTTTTCAAAATTTACACAATATTTGTATTCTGAAAAAATTTTTCTGATAGAAAATTAAGACTATTTTTAATTATCTTTAAATCATCGAAAGTGCATGATTTTTTTTTTTTAATGATGAACAAATTTACTGTAACTTACGAATTTGTTTTTTCGGAAAAAATGTATCGCAAAGTTTTGATGAATTTTAATGATTTTAGCCAAAATCGGCGATTTCAATAAAAAATATTCACTCACCTTACAAAAAAATGCAGATCGCCTTCATTTTTCGATGTATTGTAAACTTATGTCAAAAATACTCACTTTTTGTTGTTTTTTTCGCCTCGTCACTATTTCGAAACAATTACATGCTTAAGCTAGGGCATAATAACAATAACAATTACGGTAATATGTATTTCTGCATGTTTAAAAGTGTTCATAATTGTAGCGATGGCAAAGAGGCATATTCAAGTGTTACTTATAACTTCGATTTCAAGCGGAATTTTAGTCCGCGTTTGATATGCTGCAAAATATTGCGGACGCGAGTTTTCACGATTCTCATTTTTTTTTCTTTCTTTAAATACCGTTATATTTGTGCTTCGTGGTATTTTATCAGTACTATTTCTAGCAATTTGTTCGTAAATCTTTTTAACCGATAAGATTATCCAAATTAGACTTTTTTCCCAAGTATTTTATGTATTCCAAATCGATCTATTCAAACCGGAGAACTTTTGAAGTGATGAAAAGTCCCCATTAAGTACCAAACTTTTGATAAATTCTTTAAAAAACTCAAAAATCAGAAAATATTAACAACCTTAGTCAAATTTGAATTATCTTCGGTCTCCTTAAGCACAAAAAAAAAGAAAAAAAAAACAAGCGATTTTTTCATGTAATACATGTAGGCATGTACATTTTAGCGTGACCTTTTATTTATTGCATGATTTTCGAACAAAAATTGTTCCGTAATTCGATAGTTTGGCTAGTGAACGAAGTCTCGCAGCTATCGTATAAATGATTTGAATCGTACGGTAATTCAAAGCGGAACCAGGAAAATTGTACAAAATATGTATAAAAAAAGGGGAGGAGGAAGCCTGTTGTACATTTTAGAGAAAATTTTAGTCCAAGTAATCGTAAGGGAACGACGAGTTTATTGGACCCGCGACGACGAGGATTTTTCCTCCTCGTCGCGGGGATTATTTTTGTGTGTAACATACTGCTCTTCTACATTAACATACTCCGTAACAGAAAATGACAAAGACGAAAGGGAAAAAACAGTGTAAAATGCACTGAGAATATTTAATTGTACATAACGAGAGTGCGGTATGATTTTGCGACTAGTGGAGAAAAGTAAAAAAAAATGGATATGGTAGAATGAAATAAATTCTGGAAGTCAGAAAGCGTCGGGTTTTTTATTCTTTTTTTTCGCGCGCTGGACAATTTTGAGCACTTTGTTGTACGTGATACAAATTAATCGTTTTTTCCCCTTGCTAACTTATAATTAGAATATATCATGATCATATGAATATAAATTTAGACACATGAATCCCGAAACGTGCCATGGCCCTAAAAAGGGGTGGGTGATACTCTGCAAGACGACTAACTTAACCTGTCAGCGCCCTAGCCAGTTTAGGGCGACGTTTTCTCGTCGCTTTTTTGAGCGACGACAAATTTCTCAAACGAATCCAAATTCTTTTATTTTTTCAAAAAACTTTAACTTTCCAAATATTTTGAAAAACTCAAATTTTTTAAACTTCGAGAAACTCATAATGTTTAGTTCTTTTCGAATAATTGCGAATTCAGTAAATTCCGAAAAATTTAGAATTCTAGTGATTTTCTATGAATGTCAGAATTTTCGGATGTTTAAAAACATTACAATTTTGAAATTGAAATAAAAACGTACAATTTTTAAATATGTCGAAAAACTTAAGATTTTCATATTTTAAAAGGACACAAAGTTGACAAATTTTCGAAAAACTTTAAGGTTTTGAGACTTCAAAAAATTTGAATTATTTAAGGAACTTCAATCCTCGAATTTTTTAAAAAGTTCAAAATGTTTTGATTTTTGTGAAAAACATCGAATTTCACAATCAAAATAAATCGAAATTTTCGATTGTTTCCGAAAACTAACAATTTTTAAAGTTTTAATAAAACACTAAATATCAAATTTTTCGATAAACCCAAAATATTCAAATTTTCAGAAAAACTCAAAATTCACAAATCTGTTATCTTAGAACTACAAATTTTCGAATTTCCGAAAAACGTAGAATTTTTTTATTAAAAAACGAAACAAAACAAATACTTATAATTTACCAATGTTTCTAAAATACAATTTACAAAATTTTCGAGAAAACTCCAACATTTTGGATTTTTCAGAAAACCCGATTGTTTTAAACTCCGAAAAAACTTGAAATTCCAAACATTTCTGCGAAACTTAGAATTGTCGAATTTTTAGAACTCAAATTTCGCAAAAAACGATTAAAAATACAATCATCAAAGATTTTATGTAAACATATTAAGATTGTACTTAATGCAAATTCAATTAATTTCGTTCGAAAAACGCTCTGAAATTAATTTTCCAATGATTTTTCGACGAACTAAAACGTCGCCTTTTGGAGACGTCTTGACGTCGAAGTTTCTTCGCTCCCAGCTGACTAAGGCGAGAAAAGCCCGAAATCAGTGTTATTCTTTTATTTATGCGCATCTAACCTCAAAAGTGGTACTTCGAAGGTTTTTTTCGGTTATATGCGCATAAAATACAGTATCGCACAATTGTGGTAAAATCTGATTTTCACTCACTATTACATTCCTCGTCTCCGCCTCGGACAGTAACTCACCGTTTCGTTAAAATCAGCATTACCCGAATTTGCGATAATGTACCATTATCAACCACTCTCTACTGAAAACCGGTTATATTGAATCGGATACCAACTTATAATTTTTTCGCATTCGGTAGAATTTTTTTACACCTCGTTGGCACACTTTGTATTTACTATTCAATGTCTAGATAGAAAACTTCAGTGTCACGCTAAATTATTAAACAGTGTCATTTCCTTAATAATATTTACATGATGGCATTCTTCGAAAGTTGATTCTTGGGTATAACAACAAAATCACTGTTTGAGAGACTGGAAGATCTTCTTTATTTGATAGGTGGCAGCCAATCGGTGGCTAGTTACGAGGACTTGAGCTCGAGCAGTTTCAGCTCGGCCAGCAGAGCGTCTCTCGACGCTCGGGGTTCGCCGACGCCCTCCTACGGGCCGGAAAACATGATGGTGTTTCCCGGGGACAGCAGCGGGTCCATCTGAGGTTACCTGAGACACGCTACCGCTATTCCCAAGTGGTTGCGCTGTCTTAAGTAAACGCGGGAACGGTTTATCGAGAAGTTATCTTCGTTTTATCACCTTGCCCAAAAAAGCGAAGTATTTTCGTAATAGGAATACTTTTTTTTCGTGTTTGGAACAGGATGTATCGTGACTCAACAAGTTTTCGAATCTTCGGAGTATATTTTAGTACAAAAGTGAATGGTTGTACGAATTTCAGGGGTGTATCCAGAGAAATTCTGCCCAGGGGGTTTTGATGAGAAATTTTGGAAAAGTGTTCAGTATTTCAAATTTATGCCTTCTCGATTTTCCCCTAGATTCAATAATAAAGTGTTAGAAGTCTAGGGAAAAAGTTGAGGTGAATATTTGAAAGCTGTACATTGTATTGGGTTGATTAATGAACGATTATTATGAAATTCGAAAAATTTTCAACAATTTCGGAAAATTAATGAAAATTTTCGATGATGTATAGAAATATGACCTTGAAAAATGATTATTCTCACATTTCGGGAAGGGTTGGAACCCCCAAAACCCCCCTCTGGATACGCCCCTGACACATTTTAGAACAATCATTTTGTTGCTGTTTCGTCAAAATCAGTCACGATGATTTTCTTTTTGTTTTACTTCGCTTTTTTGGATATATTTCCCTCGCGTTTTTTGAATGCATAACTCGGAAAATTCGCCACTTTTCAGACATTTCCTTTATTTGTGCCATTTTATGGAAAAAGACAACAGCCAAGCATACGAAACCAAGTCAATGAAAATTCGTGTCTGTTTTTCGTCGATTGCTTTTCTTCTCGTGAATTTTTCGTACATATTCGTTGTTAAACATTATGTTAGGCACTGTAATTACTTTCAAGGTTTTTTCAGTGTTTTTGATCGTCCCGATTGATTTCACATTCCGAGAAATTCCAATCGCTTGTAAAGGTTTTTTACGGAATTTGTATTTTTTTACGCCAGAAGACCAGAAACAATCATTATTTTGCCAAATTTTGTAATCTTCACGCACGGGTGATTTTGTTGTATATTGTCTATTATCGTGGTAGTGGCGCTTATATATCTTTACCTTGGAAAGCTCGACTTTTACGAAATTAACCATCTCGTACGTTCGTAAATTCACAATTTTTTCATCGAACGGATCAGTTTCTAAAGATTAGAGAAACGAATGGACTTGAGATTAATTTTACGGAATTCACTCTGCTCAATGTAACGTCACCAATATGGCCATGAAAATTGGGATCCAATTCCGAATATCCTTTCTCTCGTGGAAAATATTTTGTAACACGTAAAAAAGTCCTGCGATTTCTCAACTATGGTATAAATACGTGTTTATGCGCTCACGGATCGAGCAAAACAAAGGAAAAAGGGAAAAAAGTAGTGTAATAACTGTAGGGAATGACGAAAAAATCGCAATTCAATGTTTATATGGAACAGACGATAGACGAACGGTTCCGGAAGTGTCGTTTCCCCTTGTAACCCTTAGCCTCAAAAACATCATTTTTTCACGAAGAACTTTGAAAAAAATCAGGACTACTTTTTATAGAGTCGACCTTCACGGAGAATTTGAAATATAATTTCAAAAATTCACGATATCGGGAAATCCAAAACACACAAAGCTCTTCGAAGATTAATTTTCATAGGAACCGAAGTTACAAGGGTCAGTACTGAAAATTGACTGCACTCCCTCGTTTTTGTGATAAACGCTAGTGATAGAAAGGTGCTAGAGGAAAAGAAAACATGAATTTTTCATCCCCGGATACTCATAGAAGCGATAAAAATTCCGACACTTCTGGCAATCCCGAAACCGTTGATTACCGGGCTCCTTGCGTGATATTAGCTTAAACGAAGTCTGTCGTATATTTTTCTACTTTTTACTTTCTAAAAAAAGGTCTCGTAGGATAAAATTTAAAGTAGGCTTTTTAATGAGAATTGAGAAGGAAACAAAAATCGACGATCCGTGAAGCGCTATATAAAATATCCAATGTGTAATCCACAGTACATCGCGCGAAGACAGGAAAATAATCCCCCAAATGTTTTCTTTCTTGTAATTCGTATCACAGAGCTGTCTTCGCGCGAGAAGTGTATTTTAACGGTCGTAACGATCTGCATATTATTCTTAGAACGAGCTTTCCCGCGCTACAAAGTGCACGCGCTGCCGCCATCTTGGTCACGTGACACAAAATGGCGGCGGTTGGGAAGGTCGGGTGTTTATAAAGTTTCGATCGTAATTTTATCGAATAAATAACTAGTGGTGTAAAATTTGGAGATGATTTGTTATTGATGCTATCGGT
>JAPYZK010003102.1:0-21599 GCA_030522785.1 Platygaster equestris | reverse complement strand
TAATGTTTCAGTTTCCATAGGTTTAAAAATAATACGAAAATACTGGAATTGAATTCGAATCGGAGAAATTCTTAGATTTTGGAATCCATCCAATGGAAAAATACTATTTTTAAATCTAAAAATTTTATGATTTAATTTTTTTTTCAAAAATTCACGACTTATTATAGAAGTTTAGAATAAGAAAATTTCCGATTTGCCAAATTAAATCTCGTTTCCGAAAAAAAATAGAAATGATGTAATATGAAAAGAAATGATGTAATATGAAAACGCCGGAACTCAGAATTTAAGAGAATTTGAGATTGGAGTCTTGATATTTTATTGTTTAATCTCTCAATTGAAAGTCGATTTTAATGTGGGTAAAACTAGAAACCGTTGTATGGAAACCAGTAGTGGGCGATACAATTGCTCTCTCTTTCTCACTAAACGACTGCTCTCTCAAGAGAGAAAAGGACAGTTGCTTAACTTCCCGTCCCTAACAAAAACCTTTGAATTACGAAGTATCGTAAGCACATGAT
Source organism: Platygaster equestris (assembly GCA_030522785.1). NCBI lineage: Eukaryota > Metazoa > Arthropoda > Insecta > Hymenoptera > Platygastridae > Platygaster > Platygaster equestris. The sequence continues at coordinate 21,084 of JAPYZK010003102.1, read as the reverse complement.
GAAGGAAATTCTTAAGTCTGAAATCAAAAATTCCGTACTCACATTTTTCCGTTTTTCCTAATCTTAACATCTTGATTTCTTTCAAACCCCCAATTTTTCAATGGCCGAAATCATGGCCAATGATCATTAAATGTTAAAATCTTCAACTCCTAACTCAAATTTTCGAAGTCTTCACAAGTTTCACTCCAAAATTGTCCTTTTGGCACTAACACACTCGAAATCCATGCACACTCGTGTATGACGAATAATTTTTTACCCAGAAGATACGAAAGTACGAAAAACCGGAAGGAGGATGCGAGGAGCGCACGCATCCCTTTCCTGTTGTGTTATTATTCCTTCAGACACATGTAGGGCTCGCATTCAGACGCGGGGAAAAAAGAGGCCCGAAAATGCATCGACGATAAAGCCTCGGGGCGCATTGCCACATCTGTTGGTTAACCGAAAGCTTATCGTTGCGACGCTGAGAATATGAAAGGGCCGCGACTTGGCGTGCAGGGCAAGAAAGTGGCGTCCAGATGCTGTGCCGCAGAAGCTGCATTCATTCCTTTGCATTTCCGTAATGTCTCGGCACGCGATATCGATAGACACGTCGTATTCGTGAGTCGTCACATTTCGGAACAGAGAACAGGGATTTTATGATGTTGTGTGGTCGTCGGTTGAAATGGTGCTGATGTGTAGACAGTGATGACGAGTTGAGAGGAGGTTTTTAGATTTTAGAGACAAGTCTGCTTGTGAAATTGTGGAATTTCATAGTTGGTGACAGTTTTTGGAATGAGGTATGTGAGGTTTCGACTTATTTTCGAAATATTTCGAAAATACGTTTGTTACGGTTTCTTTCGATTTTTTCGAAAAATCGATTTCGGAAACGCCTGAATTCCAGAAAATCGAGCTGGAATAAGAATAATTCGAATAATAATTATTATGGTTCATCAACTATCACATTCTTAAAAAAAAGTTTCTTAACACTTGGAATAGTTACTTGCAAATATAAATTTATATCAATTTTCGATCCAAATTCTGATAAATTTCCACATTTACCAGTCAATTGATACACAAAACATTATTTTGAAACGAAATAAAAATGAGAGCCTGATTAGATTGTCCTAAATCATCGTTCATTACCTCGTATCAATCCTCGCTCAATCCCTTCAAAGAAAATTGAATTTCCATCATCATGGCTGGCTGAAAAGTAGGCATAAATATACCCTCCATCCCAGAATGTCCATTGAAGGATTCAAAACGACCTTCAACTCCGCGCTCATTGAACGAAAGCCACAATTGAGACGTGAACTTCACTAGAATCTTGAAGCTTTCCCGAGCGCGATTCCGGACCGTAAATAAAGAAACGAGGGCGTGTTTTTTGCGCCGTGGCGAGATTTCGAAGGTTTTCAAACGTCACGCGGTGCGTGTAAAACTGTTTTGCAAGAATTACGAGTTCACGAAGCGATAAAGTATGGCTCCGCAACGCCCCGCGAGAGGAGGCAATGAACAAGATTCCTGTCGGCGCTTAGTTTGTTTTATGGCCGGTGACGTCAGGAGAAAATATGCACTTCTCACAGTTTCATTCAAACTTCATCGAAATTAAACCATACCATCGGAAAATTCTGAAAACATCTATTTTTTCCCTTTTATTGGTATTTTTCCTCGACTTTTTATAGCTCCTCATTCAACGGGGAGAATTTTTCCGACGAGAATTTCCTCTGGAGCAACAAAACCCCGAAAAATAAACATTGGCTCGATTTACCGTGAAAGGGCGTGCGCCGAGAAAGGCACGACGACGGGATCAAAAGTCAGACGTCGAGACGCGGTGATCTCGCGAATGAGCGAGATTTTTGGAATCGATTCGCGAAAAAAAAGCGGAGCGAAAGAATCGTATGTACGAACGCGACGACGACGGCATGTGCTTTGGGCGTGGAACAACGCGAAAGAGATATACTGCCCCGGCGGAATATTTATGGCATATCTGCGCTTCTGTCCAACGCGCGCCCGCGTATATATTCCGAGGTATGCCCGGACGTCGAGTCGAATAATCGTTTCTGGAAGTGCGAAGAGGTTCTTATTAGGATGATCATTCATCCAGGGTCGTGTTATCGTTTGTTTTTTGCACGGGGAGTTAGATCCTTGTGAGACAGTCGGATGCTACAGGTATCACTTTTTTTATTGTCATTCAGTTTCATAAGTCTTATATGATCAAAAAATGTGACACAAATTTTTCAAGGTTCGCTATATTATGAAATTTATTAATGTTTGAACAATGAATTCGACACGATGTTTTAACGAAATGTATTTACGTTTTTGAGTTACAAATTGCACTTAAGTATACGCGACATATGAGTAATCAATTTTGTCCGGATCCAATTTTTCCATAGATACGATAAAAAATTCATCTGATTTTTCACGGCTGACCTACATATGGATATTTTCTGAAATGCTGGGTTTCATACACAAACAATGTATTTTCTTGGCAAGATAAACCCTCACTCTCTTGCGCATTGGCACCAATACAACAAAAACCAAAAATCCATACGAAGAATAATAAACGTAGGAAATGAACCTGTAACACAATTGATTTCATTACTATCATAAATCATGAAGTACTTAACTTATCCATTCAGTAATTTTACAGTAAAAGGGTTCAAGATATCGACGCGGTGAAATCAGTCGAATTCGTACAATGAATACGAGAGAAGGGAGATCCGCGAGTACCATGAAGCATTAGAACTGGACAACTTTTTTGCAGTCAGGTCACTGCAGTGAATCGAGATATTTCTAATGATAATTCGAGAAAAATAATAATCGGGCTAAGCTCACCAATACGGACTAAAAAATACGACATAACGATATGCAAACATCAAAATGAGATTTATCCAGTATAAAGATGTTATTATCATGAGCTGAATAAACGTGAACCATCTGTATTTCACTGTTTTTCTTCCTACAGCTTGTGGTTTTCTCTTTCTAATTATTAACATTTTCGACCACGTCAGAACGAGATACACAATATTCAGTATCATTGAGATTGTCATCGGGCCGAGATGAAACGTTAAGACAGCTTGAGAACCTACGGAAAATAAATTCATGTTAACGAGCTGTTTCCATTACACTCGAGTTTCATCAGATTTTAGTACAATTTTCATTTTTGTCAAGATTTCTCTTCGGTTATTATATTTCACTATCTCCTACGTTTCTTGGGTATAATTAGGAAAATTGTTGCATTTGATAAACCATGCTGTTCAAACATGCAAAACTTTGCCTGAAGTACTGAAAAATCTGAAAAATCATAGGACTCTAATTTTTATTTTTTCAGTATCTAGGTACTTTGATATTCCATTAAATTCGTATCAAATTTTGAATTAATACTCTATTCTCAGATTCTTCAGTATGAAAAATATGTGGAAGAAAAAATCACTGACCAGTTAAAAACATGCCACTACTTATTATCCCGGGCTTGACATGAGAACCTTCTACAAGATCGGCAACGACAGCCCAAAATACAAATATCAAGGGACCTACAGTGCCTATGAAGCAGTACACGATGAATAACGTTTTATCGTTGATTATAAAATTCTTGAACCTGAAAAAAAATGACTAAGCAATTCCAATCAATTCAGTATTGGTAAGTAGTCAGTCCTGCAGTGTGCGTGATGTAGCACGCGATGGAAAAAAGTGGCAGAAATGAAAATCGCTGGATAATTACGTATTCAGTTTTCTTCGTCATGATGGAAAAACATGTGTCAAAGGAACTCACCAAACTGTACGCCAAACGTTGAAGGCAATGACGTTCAGCCAGATTATACAAGCCATAGTAGATAAATAATTCAAGTATCCTGGAAAACGCGACATGAGGTTATCAATATGTCTCATATTCAGTGAAATAAACATTCATTAATGTTATTGTATGGTTAGCATGATGAATTTGCGTTCGTGAGTCTTATCGTATCAGAATTTACGAAGAAATAAAAGTCGTTAAAAATATCATGATAAGAAATTTTCCATTTTAGCGTATTACGAAGTTCTTCAATTTATTATAGATAGACTGAGAAAACTCAAGGAAATATTTTTCAAGAATTTGAATTGAAGTTTTGCCTATGACTTCACAAGTAAAACTCATTCATTCAGGTATAATAGGTTCGATTTATTAACATTACCTATTCCTACACGAGTGGCTCTATCAAACAAGTTGAATTCCAATTGTACATTCACAGCCAACTTTACAGTGCTTTGCACCACACTGACAGTCACCATGCATATAATCGTCTTCCGAAAAATATTCTTATCCTCCGGAAGTAAGTGGTATATGACGAGCGTGACAAGTAAAGAAATTGGAGATACTATACAAAAAGTGATGAACACTACAGTGCAAAACAATTTAAAATACTCTACTATGGTGCCATCAGAAGAACAAATCAAGGCTTTCGAAAAATTATTGTTGACACGATTTGCCAAGCAATACCTGAAAATTGTCAATTTATTCGATAGTTATTCGCTGGTATTGAAAAAATGCGATTCCCAGATTATAGCATACTCTTTCTCGTTCATCATACGTTTTTTCAATGCATTATTGAAAGTAGTAGCAAAGTGTGACGATATTTATGATGCAATATCAATTGAATATGTAATATCTTTTCCAATACGCTATCGATACGAATTTTTCTTACTTGTCACGAGGTATCGATTCTAAAGAGTGTACCAAAGACAAGTTCTCATTGATATGGTAGCTTCCAGATGGACTTTTCAACAAATCAATAGAGTCATATGTCACACACTTCAGTGAAATTCGATGTCCATTATGGCAATTTCCATTTTCAAGAAGTTCCACATTTGACGAACAACATTCTAAAGGATAGACTGAAGTTGCAGCAAGAATCCACTGAATGTGGAATGCGTGGAGAAGTAGAATTATCTGGAGCCTCCACATCCTTTTTCTGTCACAACAAATTTTGTAGAGTTTTCTGTATCGTATGAGTACTGCTTTTCTCTTGAGAGTTACATTTTCACATTCTAATGTCAAAAAAATTCTTGAGTTAAGCATTATTTCACAACAAATTAAGAGATGAAAGTTCAATCGAAGGTCGATAGTAATAATATATCATCAACCTAGATTATTCATGTCCCATAAAATGGGAGTCATAAGTTTCTATTTCCTTTGCTTCTTTTATAGTTCTTTCTTGACAAAGTGGAGATATGAATGGATTTTTCATTGTAGATTTGAATACAGAGTTCCATCAAATTTCAATGAATACCATTGAATAACCAACAACTATCGACATAATACATTGAACTTACTTTTATATTGTATATTTTTCGATATCGAGTTCAAGCTCGAGTTTGAGTTTCTGCAGCGCAATGAAGAATTTTCCACGGAGTATGTACGAACTATGACGAGTATAATCTGAATTCGTCTGTAATGAATACTCAAATTCATTTTGAGACGATGATGGAAGAATCAACACTTATCATGAACATATAATCGAAGATAAGTAATGGAATAAGCATGTCGAAAGAAGTAATCAAAAACGCCATTATGCTAATGACGACAATGATGAGTATTGATTTTCTTTGCAACAGACATGCTCATTTATGTGACAAGATTTTTCTATTAACTCCTTCAATCGATGACATCTCGTAAGTCATCGCTTTAATGTACAAATACGATGGACGAACACAGCATTGTAACTTCTTCAATAATTGAAACGACAAATAATGATTTTTCGACAAGTCAAAAATACGTTCATGGGCGCAAACTTCGTTGAAATGAGTGGAAAGGGGGGGGGGGGGGGGGCAAATGACGAAAGTTATTCCAAATAGAGATCGAATTGGGAATGATTTACGGATTTCCGAATTGAAATAACAGACTAATGCTCGAATTTTTCGAATCATCCAATGATATTATTTTTGTCATTCATATTTGCACAATTTGTTCGACTGTACCTTCTGAATCTGAATTAGTGAAAATTTTCACTGATCAAATTGGAAACCTTAAGGAGTATTTGACGTCATTATACTATCGGAGAGTTAAGTTATTGACTGCTGAACTTCACTACCCGATTTTACGGGAATAAATCGGTGATATTTAAATAGATACTTATTAGTGTAATGCTAGACGACCTTGAAAGCTGTTGCTTAGTCAAGTTCTCGGATTTATGTCAAATCCATGTTGATGAGGATGTAAGTGAGGGTTAAAAGGTTGATATTTCGCAATGCTAGTATCAGCTGGATATTGATCATTTATGGAAGGATATCACTTGTTTTTACGTCCGACGGATGTGAATCACGATGCGTGCCTAAATGCATCAATAACGCCCGTACGCAAGTGTAATGTATAAAGAACATAATATGTACATGAATATATTTTCCAATCGTGTATACATAAATGGATATCAATACGTTTAATCATATGATACATGGATAAAGTATACATTACATATTACATAATTATGTATAAGACTTATGGAATAATTAGGATAGCAAGGAGCGCTTACGCTGTTCCTTCCTTCAATTATAATTGTATAAATGATATCGGTAAAAATAAAATACTATATCGATAAAATACCAAAAGGCTCGAAGGTACATTTATTTCTCGTTTATTCAACAGCCTTAAGAAGTCAACCAGTCCAAGACTTGAATATATATTAACTATACGAAAACTCCTGATCTGGTAATTAAGACTTGAATTGATCAAGAGTTTGATAGTGCTTTACTATACTTGAATGACCCATATGTGGTCGTTCACATATAATTCTCTTGTTTTGAATCTTGTTGTCACTGAAAAGTCGTTTGGTACAGCCAACCAAACATTTGGTAGATATTCAACCAACCAAAAAGTTTCGTAGAGAGAACAAAATTTTATTACCAGCGACCAAAAATTCGTTTCAGGTGAATGAAAATTTAGTACAGCTAGTCGAAATTTGATAAGCACAATTAAAAATTTGGTTGGCTAAAGATCTACTAAATGTTTGGTTGGCTGTAGCAAACCAACTTTTCTGTGGTTGACTCTTTGTGATGAAGCATTTTTGCCGATGTCATTCTTCTCTGTGAGTCGAATGATATAAAAATTTAACAAAAACTTCATAGAGGTTTACTATATTATAAAATATATCAACTCTCAAACAATAAACTTAAGACAATGTTCGAACAAAGTGTAAAATATCTTTCGATTAATATTATGGAAAATTAATCTGATTTTTCACGGCATTAATCTGTTTTTAGCGGACTTGAGGAACAACAGTAGGACTTAAGGAACAATTGTAGGACTTGAGGAGCGACCATAGGTACAATACCAAATCGCCGGTCGTAAATGGACGTCCTCAATGCGGTATTTCAGGGGCTCGAAACGTCTGTCCAGTGCGTGTTTTGCAAAAAATAATTTAACTATCCTGGAAAACGCGACGTGTGGTAAATATTTTTCATAATTAGGGCAATAAACATCCGTTCATATTATCTGATGGTCAGGATAGTGAATTTTTGGGCGTTAGTCTTGTCATTTCAGAATCTCAAATGTAAACATAGTCATTAGACATAAAATAAAAAGAAATTTTTCATTTTAGTATATCACGTCTATATAACTCAACACTTGACGAGTAATACGTATTTGTTTATTTACAATAAGTTCGATTTCTCAATATTACCTATTCCTACACGGGTAGCTCTATCAAAAAGGTCGAAATTCGATGTTATGTTCCCAGACAAAATTACAATGAACCGCGCCATATTTACAGTCACCATGCACATTATCGTCTTCCGAAAAATATTGTTATCCCCCGGAAGTAGGTGGTATATGACGAGCGTGGCAAGTAAAGAAATTGGAGATAGTATCATAAAAGTGATTGATACTACCCAGCAAATATAATTCTACTTTTTTACAGTTTCTTCTACATCTACAATGACAGTGTATAATAATTTTTTATCGTAGATTTAAATAAAGAATTTATGAGATTTGAATGAATACCATTGAAAGTGAGCAAATCAACAACTATCAAAATATGTTTTACTCCCTTTTCTATTGTCTATTTTTCAATATCAACTCCAAGATCAAGTTTAAGTTTCTGTAGCACAGTTGAAAATTTCTTACAGAGTATGTATAAATTATGATAAGTGTAATCCGAATTCTTTTGTAATAAATACCTAAATTTAGACGATAATAGAAGATCATTCCATTTCAAGGTCATGTATTTAAAGATAAGTAATGGAATAAGCATGTCGAAAGAAACAATCGAAAACGCCGCTAGGCTTATGACGACAATGATAATATCGATTTTCTTTACATGCTCATTTACGTGACATAATTTTTCTATTAACTCCTTTTATCAACGACATCTCGTACGTCAAAGCTTGGATGTACAAATATGATATAAAAATACAGCTTCGTAACTTCTTCTATATGAATGAACTGATGATTTTTTTTTTATAAATCAAATTTATACCTCAACTCAGTAAAATAAAAATAAGTGGTGAAGGGTGGGGGGGGGGACAAGAATGATGTGGAATGAAAGACATGCTTGAAATAATGTTCTCAATTCAGAATACAAACATGCTCATTTTCAAATTTTTCGAACATCTCGATGATTTTACTCTTTCAATTCAATATTCTCGCAAATTTTTCACTCCAATGAAATCGATATCAATGAAATTTCCTGAATTATTCAATCAATCATATGTTACCATTCTTTTTTCATGCAGTGAATGTTTATTTATCATAAATATGATTTTACATAATACATATCATTGATGATACTGGGTCAATCAATTTTGACTGATTTTCTTAGTTACATTTCATCGTTTTCTACAGTGCATCTGGATTTCACTAATTTTCTCAGTCAGGTTTCACTGATTGAAAGTGGTAAACTCATGACTGAAGAAATCTGTGATTATTCACTGACAATCAGTGAACTTCGATTGACTAAGATCTATGGAGTAACTTCACAATTTTTCGATCACAATAAGATGAGAACGATCATCAGTTTCCAAATAATACGAATACACCAAAACACGTTAATACCAATCTGTTTCGAATGAGTCAAAACCCCAGATTAACCTGATTCATCCCCCTATTTCACCCATCACTAGTCCTGACACAATACTCTTCCCACAAAACCCCATTCATCAGGGGTGAAAAGAAGAACGCGGCAGAATCCTTTCCCCAAAAAATCTGGAAATTCACTGGGGACGTAAAGGATATCGCGGTATTGCGTACCAGATAATAATTGGCTCGGTAATGATTGGGAAAGAGCAGCGCTTAAGAAAGCCACCCTCCATTCTGGCCAATTAGTATCGAATTTCGATCGATCGAGTTCTGTAGCAACCTGTCCAAAAGCGACGTATACGCTTTTCTCAGCGGGACGCAACCTGCGCGACTTGCAAGACCCCGAAAAAGGCCATTCTACTTGGGCCAACGAAGGACTCAAATTGCCCTTCTTCGTTTCATTCAACGCGACCCATCAGGGAACCCATTTATAGGGAACCGAAGGGCTCTTACTGCTCTTAGCGAGAAGTTTTGTGGTTTTCCTCGATTATCGGTAGTTTTCGCGTATGTGTGGGTTAATGTTGGTAGGAATCTTTGGGTTGAATTTATGGGTTTTTCAAGGGGTTGGAAAAGAGATTTTCCCGAGTTTATATCGTAATTATGTGAAAAAATTTCTCATGTACTTTTAGAAACCTGCAGGATTTCCCAAAATTTCTGAAAATGAGTTAAATTTATGCAAACTTAGTCGAACAAATGACATACTTCGATTGTTAAATTATTGTTTTAATTTTTGGGAAAATTCCTTTACGATTTCGTGAACCATCTCAAATAAAATGAAAATCTTAGAATCTTCAATTTGTAGATCAAATACTTCCAAAAATCGTCTAAGATAAGTATTATGTTTTCGAAAAAATACATTAAAAATGTCTTGATAATGAGAGCCCCCCCTACGGTGACATCCACTTCTTATTGCCTCTTGTTTCGTAAATTTTCTCAAAACTTCCATTTCCCCCTGGTTTTTTTTCGACATTTTTTCGACATTTCCATTTCCCACCAGACTATACGTACGTTTCAAGTTCATTGTTACGAAATCTTTTGGGACGAACATTTGGCTGATAATGCGGTAAAAAAACGATCAGTCACAAGGCGACCCGGAGGCGTCATTTGTCGGATTTCGGGGGTCACGCCGCAGACGCGAGGACCACCCTTAGAATTTGAGTAAACTGTGAATTTGCTCGGTCAATAAATATGATTCGTTCCGATACTTGAAATGTACAAACGGCTCCCTAGGGCTCGTAAGTTGCCATGGGAGCTCGAATTGAAGCGTGTACTTGCGTCTTTCACGTCTGATTTCCACTCTCCCTGCGTGAATCTAAGACTGGTCCAAAAACGTTTCTGGTTTTCATTCATTTTCACAATTTTTGGATCATTAATTATTGAGAAAACTTCATTGCATGCAATTTTTTCGAAATATTTTCTCGCGTTTATATTCTGAAGAAGATCAAAATTATTGATTGTGTTGAAAAAAAATGTACAATCGTAAGTTTTTTAAACAAAATTTAGAGAATTTTCAAACATTTTTGAAGATTTTCGAAAATTATCAGCTATTATGAAAAAAGCCTAACCGTCAAAAAAAGTCGAAATTGTGAAAAATCAGTGGAAGTGTGAAGAATTTTGAATTCTCTAAAAAGAATCAAACAAATTCTTGAAATGAAATTTATCAGTTCAACACAATTACACAAAGACAGGAAAAATTGTTTACCATAACAAATCGTGCTCCGAAATATGATCCCTTGCGATTATTAAGCAAAATCCTTTTCTCCAGAACCCTTTATAATGTCCACGGTAAAAATAACGCATTGAAAAAAATCTTCGTAAAATATTATCGGTACACTCACTGTACAAACGATCAAACAAAAAACAACGAGTCACTCAAAAACCCTCGCTGCGCAAAACTCAAGTATTTTCGCAAAAACCATCTCCTCGTATTATTTCTGTCTATTAGCAAACATTAGTGCAGGGGGAAACGCCGGGAATCACGGCCAATAAACCGGACACTCGAAGGCCCGAGAGCCATTTCCCTCTGGTTCGATGTTAAAAGTACCGAATCGGGCCATAAAGTTAATATATCCGTAGGGGATGCAAGATGACATTTCCCGCGCATCCCTGCTCCTGCCAGGGATGAAAAGAGCGATGTTGAAAGTTTCTTTGACAAATTGGCCACGTGGCAAACCGCGCGACAATAGGCTCGTAGCGCATTTAAATGCATCGACGTAGAAGGAATATTTTCTTCTTCCATTCTTGATGGTAATTCATCCTTTTCCATCCTGAGGGTGTTCTTGATTTCTGGGAAGGTTTTTTTTTGGGTTGTTAGTTTAGTTTGAGATTTTCTAGAAGAAAGTATGGAATTTTCGGAACAGAGAAATCTAGAACTGTATTAGAGGAATTCAGGTAAAAATCGAAAAGGATCGGAGAAATCATGGGGAAAACTCTGCAGCCTTTCGAAATCTATGAAATTCTTAGATGTGTAAAGAGATATCAAATAAATAGAGAAAAAATGAAAGAAAGTCAGAGTCATTCTAGAATGGACTCTAGACATATTTCATCAATCAAACTAATGTAACAAAAAATAAGATGAAGTTCCCAGAAATTCGTAAAAACATCTGAGAGAACTCTCAAAAATCAAGGAATTTTACCAAAATCACTAAATTCAAACGTTTCTGAGTCACTGAAATCGACGATTTTCCCCTTCGCTTAAAATTGAGATAATTTCCAACCTTAACAACTTGAAAATGCAATAAAAATAATCAAACTGTATATTTTATATCTAATATTTCTAGTGAATGTCCTTTCAAAAAACTTTTCTTTCAATATAGCCTTGGAACAATCTCTTGTAACTTGTAAGCGAACGATAAAACTCTTGTCAGAAAAAATAAAACAATTTTTTGCCAGGTTTCTCGGGCGAAGGCTGTAAAATTTGCAGGGGTTTAACGTCTTTCAGGAATTTCCTCCTTTTTCGGGGAGATGCATCTTTTCGGCTCGGGGTCATAAAGATAAGTTGTTACCTGACAAATTAACACAATTTGGGCCGGGGCCCGATGACGAGTCCCGATTGTGGCCGGCCCTTCTCGAAGAAAAGGGAACAATTTGCGGAAATTGGCAAGAGCAACGAAACAATTTGTGCGCCCTGCAAACACCGGGCCAGAGGTCAGAGGGGGCGAAAGTTAATCGAAGTCGAAACGAGTTTCGTTAAAGGGTCGAGGTGATTTTCAAAGATATTTCGGCGTTTCGCACTTCGTGTACTTTCAGGTACTACGTACTCGAGTACATCAATCATCGAGGAATCTTTCGAGAAATTTTCAGCTATAAAGGTCGAAAAAAGTTTTCACAAGCATTTGCTATAGAAAGTATTTGTTTTGCATGTATGGAAGTGTTTATAGTTGTTGTACGAGAAAATTTTAGTTTTTAACGAGGATTAAAACATGGGATGGATGATTATTTTTTGTTAATAATAATTTGTTACACTATTATAAGTTTAATACTATTGCGAACATAAATGGTTTCTTTAATTTAAATCGACTTTCCATACTAACAAATCGACTTTCTTTCCTCAAAATAGTCAAATTGGTCTTATTTCCACTCGTTACTAGTAAATAGTCGAAAATGACTTATTCAATCAGTCACACAACACTACAACTACACTGTAACTACTGAAAAAAATTGTATTTCACTATAGCAATCGAGTCGAAAAATTCACTAATAACTGCAATTAGTAAGAAAGAGACTGACTAGAATAGGAGAATTTCACCATAATAAATATCCATTCACTAAAAACGTCTAATTCAGCGGTCAACACTGAAATCAAATTTTCAAATGGTAATTTTTTAACTTCCCTACAGTCTAAATAATCGAATAATTGTAATTCGTGAGAATACGAAAAATTCAAATAAAATGAAAAAGATATATATAATTCCGTTGAAATTTCATAATTGCTCGATAAAGTATGAATTATATAAACTACAGTTAACGTACATTTCATACTCATTTACACATCGCAATACTTTTTTTCATAATTTGTCTAAAACTTGGAAAATCAATCTGTGTAGCAAACATCAAAGATGAGTGAGAGAAGAGTTGAAGGTTAAAGCGGAACATTTTTATGAAATGACCGAGATAATGATCGTTTTTACAGAACAAAAAAATGTTACAGCTGTAATAAAAGCTGTCATAAAGAGATCATTTCGTCTGTTTCGCGGACGATATTCTTTACGCTTGAGCAGGGCTCCGGATCAGTTTTTGCTGTAGTGTATGGAAGGAAGCTAAACTTCAGGCGCTCCAAATTCATCAGCATGAAATCCAAAAATAGCCCAAAATGCACGAAAAATATTGTCCATGACGATTAACTTGGTGACTGTAATTTTCTATGGGCATTTTTTATTGTTCGAAATTATGAGAAAATGAGCCTGAACAAACATGTGTACTTAAATAAGTTTTGATTGCGAAATTTCTAGAGGTAAATAATTAGAGTCATGTCCATCTGTCGTATTATACACGATTTTTGAATTCGATGATACGTAATAATTAATTATACATTAATTAATTACACTGAATTTGAATTCAGTTGAAATCTTTCGTTTTTCAAGGATAACGTTCTTCTCACAAAAAATGGTCTGTATCTTGTAAGTCACACAATTTTTTACGTCATCATAAAAACCATTGCATTTAATTATTAAAAAATTGACCTCGCGTGATTTAACAAACTTCCCAGTCATGAAATATATTTTTCCACTATCATTCGTGTTTAAAAAATGACGATAAGTTATGCAAAAATTCAACATTACTTCATTCCGAAAACGTCGACATAAAATGATTTTCCAGTTAGCAACAACCAATTCCGAAACTGAAGAATTCAAATCCTTTTCATTCCCGCCTCGCCGAGATATCTGTCTCCCGAGTGTCGCGGGCGGCTCCATCACGTGAATTACAGGCCTCGTCTTTGCTTCAATTGAAAAAAAAGGCAAAAAAGAGAAGAGGAAGAAGAGTCGCGTGGATAGGCGGTGATGAAGAGACTGCGGTGGATAAGCCATTTATGAATATATATATTACCGTCTGAATAGCAGTTGAAATCAATCCAATTTCTTTTCAAGACCCAATTTTCTGATCCTTTCAAGTGCATTTTTTTCCTCTCAGTGCGAGTCGTCAAATCCTCCAGCAAACTAACTAAAATTTAAACATTTTTGATTTGGATATCAAACAAATTTCAAAATCGAAACTTTATTATGAAAAATAAAATTTTAAAATCAGAACTATATTTATCCCTGAAATAGCACAATTAGATCTAAAAAATGATAGACAAATAATCCATCAATTTTGTCATACGTGTCTCATTCATGGGTTTATACGTCCTGTACCTACATTATAAATTTAATCAAGGCACACGAGTGGAAGGTTGCGTAATCTTGGATTGTCGCTTTCGTAATGAAGACAGCACGAGGCTCATTATAGATTTTACAAGTAATTAACGAATTCGAAATTAGCCCCGACATCGACGAAATCAAGTAGACGCGGTTGGAGGCACGTTGCGTCGAAATGGGGAGCGGCAATCGCAGATAAATCGCCTCGCCCGCGTCACGTTTCGATCCGAGCGAGACCGAACACTCATGAAATCTCATAATGGAGCCCGCAAGAGCCGCGCCGGGCGCCTTTGATCTTCGCCGCCCTGGTCGCAGTATCTCGGTTGACAGTGCCGGTCTTTCCGTGATACGTTCACGTTGCTCGATTCGAAACGTACGATCAAAGGGCTCGAGCTGTATCGATCTCGGGGGTTTATCGATCCACGCGTGAAATAAAGAATGAACTGAAACGATACTGCTTGGGAAAGTTTTTGAATTGCGTCTTAGGATGGAAATTTTTTATGGCGCCGATTTTTCGTGTGTTTGGATACGATTTTCAGGGTTGCGAGGTTTTCTGACTGACCTTGGAATAATCGGGAAAAATATTTAATAAGTATATTTTTAACTCAATTTTTAAATTTCGGAGTCTTAAATCCAAGTTCAACGCTTCTGAATCTCTCAAAATTTGTCGAGCAACAGAATTTCCATCGAAGTATCAGATATCATGAATAAATACAACAAAAGAAAAGGGGGCAGGGAGGGGGGAAGTGTACTAAAATACGTTTGGCTGCTAGCAAATTCTTAAAAATCCTTCGAAAATTCCATCCCTAATCCTCAACTTGCAAAATCTCCAAGATCCCTCGCCCAAGATTAATAGTGCCCACTCGATGTCGAAAAATGCGTATCGCTTGGAATAAAGGAATGATGATTCTCCGCAAGTGGCAATTATAGTCGCATAAATGTGCGTCAGCAAATAACAGCAATGTTTTTGGCATTTCGCCTCGACCTGCTTCAGAAGAAGCCCGAGTTTTTTATGTTTTTTTATTAACCCCGTGGTACTCTATAATCGTATATGCAAATCGTCACAGCGGCGGGGTGAAGCAATCGTCCCGCAATCATTCGACCATTATTAAGTCGTTCTGCCGTTTTCTGCATTCAATCGAGGGAATCTCGGAACAAATTGACGAAGCCCTGCCTTGACCTCGAAGTACGGATCGTTACATTCCGATGCGTTTCGCACAGGAACCCTCGAAACCCTGGAAACTCGCGGTTCAGGATCCGATGGGAGATTGAAGGGCATAAGATGATCGCAAAAAGTGTCATTGGGATATCGCGAAACATGCAATCGAAGGATGATCACTCTTTCGTGACTGATGGCAATAAGCCTCATGGTTTTGTGGTCTTGAAGTGAAAAGGAAATCGACCATGATGCATTCGTGAACAGGTTTTTATCGCGATTATTATTGGAGTTGGTGTGATTATTGATGGGAGGATTCAATTTTGAGGACTACAAAATTGTTTGGAATTATCGACTCATTTCAAAGTTCCAACACTTCACGACTTCAAAATCAAAATACTTACTATCTTTGGAATACTTGGAAACTTGCCAATTTCCCAAAACTCCACAATCCCAACATTTCGAAAATTTTTTAATTCATAAACTTGGAAACATAAATAATTCTCAAAACTGCAAAACTTTCGAACTTCCCATAACTCTGAAAATTCCAAAACTCAATAATTTTCAAACTTCAAAATTGTTGAAAAATTAGATTTTATTAAATTTTCCAAGCTTCGAGAAACTCAAAACTTTTCAAAATGCTTTCAAACATTCATTTCAATATTCATGCAAACTCAATGCATTTAAAAATCCCGAAACTTAAAAATTCCCTGGTTTTCCATAAGCGCAACAACGCTTGATTTTTTTCAAGGGCTTATTTTTTAATTACTTTCGTTGAATGATCGGTAATCTCGTCGTGACAGAGGATAGTCCATTCAAAAAAAAGCAATGCAAGGAATGATAGTGTGCAATATTAAAGTGATTGAGTGGATTTTTTATATCGAGATACTTCGGAGATTACGGAAGTGTTAATGAAGAGTAAATAATAGAGTAGTTAGGATCGCTGTTAATTATTGAAATATGGTGATTCGGAAAATCAGTTTAGTATGAGGGAATATGTAGAAGGCATGACATTAATAATACGGTTGTGATGCAAAAATCGTATATGATGTTAGAAATTCGATCAATTACGAAAAACTAGAGCATTTTGCAAGATATCTATTTCATTCAAGCACAGTAATTAACTGACGTTCATTGAATAACTTACGTCGCACTTGATATTCTTCACGCGGATCTTATCATTTCGATTGACATTGATACGTGAACGTGAGATAATTATAATTACAAGTCAGTTGAGAATAATTGGGAAATTAGCAATTTCCTGGGTCGATCGAATGCTGCATTCTCTATTTTATTATTCTCTATATTTTCACCGTATTAATTTTCAGAACACAGATTTCTATTCCAAAATTCAAAAATTATTATACAATTTCCGAATTTTCGAATTTAATAGTTTGTATGTTAAAACAATATTTTTATAGTTAAATATTCTCCAGCGAGGAAGAAAAATTTCTTTAATGAAAAAACTTTGGAAATCGAAACAAATAATTTACAGAAAACGATTGATATAGGTACAAAATAATATAATGATTGCAATGACTTGGAAGTTAAAATATTATACAAATATTCTTGGTTTTATTAATTTTTTGTTTCAATATTTTTTCACTCTGAAATAATCCCCAATTCCTCAAAACCACGACCCTCTGTCCCCGAACATCATCAAATAATCGACACGTAAATTATCCCGAAATCATCATCCCCGTATCCATCCCATTGAACGTTCGAAATGTCAACGAGGTCGAAGCGATTCTAATCTCGGAATGATCCGTCCAACGCCTCGTTGAATGGCAAGAGGTATAACTCATTTGTACACGGTACTTGACTATGACGAACGCGCCGGCTATTCAGACACACCGGAATCGTCCATGCAACGTGGGAATCTTTCACAGTGGGGTAACTGAGAACACCCCACGTTCTTTGCCCTGGCTCCGATCGCCTCTTGTTGTTGACAAATTTGCGAGACGATGACAGATGCCTTTGAAAGCGCGCAAAAACACGAGGTGATGAATGGAGGAATGATTGAGCGGCGATAATTTCGCCTCGGGAATTTTCAATTAGGTCTTATCTTTTAGGGGCTGTTTTAAAGTCGAGATTATCTCTCGACAAACAAACTGTTTGATGCCATCGGCACGTGTCTCCTGATCACCTTGTTAGTTCGTGAAGTTTTGTTGCAGTGCGCGGGAAGGGTAGTTTTTGGGGGGTGGTGATTTTAGGGATTTTGTTTTTTGATAATCTGTCGAAAAAGGGTCGCTATTTCGTTATTTCGATGCAATTTTTGACCCAACCATGAAAAATCTTGAATATGTAAATGTATTGAAATGCATCGCAATTTTTCCATAAAAGTATCAAATTTCAAGACTTTCCATGTATGAAAATAATTCAAAGGTGAAAAGAAAGTGGAAAACTCCTGGATTAGAGACCGTTTGACGAACGAAATTCCCTCTTGTTCAACATAATATAGGCCACGGTGAAATCGGGGTGCGAGAACGACACTTTGATATGTAAATAGACCCACAGCAGGGTACCTTAATGTATCTCTGTTCGTATACGCATACGTTGGATGTTCACAGCTTGTTATAAAGGGTGATTTTTTATTCTATTTTTCGTCCAATTAAAACAAAATCTTACTCTCTTACTGCAAAAATTATCAATGAATTCCTTTCTATTATCAACACAGTCATTAAATGATTCTTATTCATCAAAAAATTTGTACTCATATTCATTAACATTTTTTTCACAATTAATCTCCGTTTTTCTGCAGTTGTGATAAAAAAGAAAACAGTCATTCAAAGTATTAAGAACGTATGTTGATGAGTAAAAAAAAGGTGAACAGAATGATTTCCCGGAGAATAGGAACATTGCATAAAAAGGTGAGTGAATTTGATGATGAATAGAGTTCGAGGTAATGGATTATTTTCAAGCCACCCTGTAGGTGCTTGTACTCAGAGATTTTAGGTGGCTTCCAGTGGTACCGATGTGCATTTGCTCCAACGATCATGCCACAATGAAGCCGACACTATAAAGGCAGCACAAGGGGAAGGCCCTTCTTGATTCAAACTAGCTTTCAATTCAGTGAAAGACATCCAATATCACCGTTATCGCTCTTCCGGGGTACTAATATTGACATGACGCTTCCATTAGATCGTGAATTTTACGTTGTTCGAGTTCATTTACTACGTTTACTACGTTCGAAATCGTTTACTTCGGCAGGGCAAATAGAGGAGGAGTCATTGTTGAATTTTAATGTTGAATGATCTAAAATAATTTTTGAAATAATTTTTGTCACTTTTTAAATTCTGTAAAACTGTTAAATTCTGTTTGAACACTATTTCGAGATGAGATGTAATCCGAAAGAAGTAGGAGAAATGATAGAAATGTTCAAACTATCTTGTCTGACTATACATGGACCTCAACTACTGCATATTGCCAAAATTTCGGAAAAATATGGCATTAAGTATCAAATACTCTTTCAAGGTAGGATATTTCCAGACAAAAATGGCTTTAGTAAATGTCCAAATGTTCTTGCCTGACTATTCATGTACGCTACCTACTGAATATTACTGAAATTTTAAAAAATACTTTAATAAGTATTAAATGTACACACACAACAAAAATCTCTTTCAAGATGACATTTTTTCCGTAAAAAATGACAGGAATTAGGGGAGTATCCAGATTGTCTTGCCTGACCATCCGTGCTCCTTAACTACTATTACCAAAATGTTGGAAAAATATTTCCGAAAGTATCAAATGTACATACAGGAAATAGCATTCCGAGATTCAACATCATCCGAAAGAAATAGCAAAAATAAGGGAAATACCAAAATTTTCTTGGTTATCTATGCACCTTAACTATTGTCTATTCATTATATTCTGATAGAATATTTCAGAAAACATCGAAAATGCGAAAACAGCATACTATTTTAAGGTGAGAAATTTTCCGATAGAAGTGTTAGAATAAAGGGCAATGTCCAAATTCTTTCGTCTGACTATCTAGGTACCTTAACTACTGCCAATTATCGAAATTGCGTAAAAATAGGCCAGAAGGTATCAAATTTATAAAAACTGTCGTGAAGTATCATACCCATAAGTTCACTTAGTATTTTACAAGACCACTGAAATTCGTGTTCAATCGCATTTCAAAAACTTTGTTAAATAACGTAATTGCTTTTTCCCAATAAACAGTGAATCAATGAAAATTTCGCTCCTTCCATACAATTTAGAATTTCAATTCCCCTCTTCTTTTTCATGTATTTAGTGTACCACAACACTTTATTGTTTTTCAGAATTAGTTAGAGTAACGACTCACAAAAAATTACTTTTCAGGTACTCAAAACTACGTAAATTTCACCTTTTTCCATATAACATCATCAATTCCTAAGCCAACTTTTCCAACCTCATAAACTACAGACTCATGAAATTATCCTTTCTCCCTCATTTTCTCGCATTTAAATCTATCCCTCTATTTTTCCATCGCGTGTCCACCCCAGGATTCGACAACTCATCGTTATCACGATTGCCAAGTCATGACAAATTGAAACGAGCGCAACGACGGAATTTCGCGCGACTTGTCATTCAAAATATCCAGTGTCGCATTATCCTGGCGTGCAACGAATGATTCACCTGCGCCGATCGTGTGGCGTGACTATAATGACGTCACTGTCAGTGCAAAATTTCTCCCACCGTTTCGTTACCTGTAATCGCAGGTGAATGAGGCGTGGTGAGGCAACGGCCAATGGCGAGTTAGAGGCAGAACTGCGAGACGTGATCGTTTGCCTGATGATTTGCGCAGGTTTGATGAAATTCCACGGCACCGGCGTGGTGCGCGATAAAACGACCGCTCACTTATCAGCGCCTTCCGTTCGGCAGATAAGAATTTTTCCCTTCGTGTGAAAAACGCGTATACTTGAAAAATAACGTTTCGAACATGAATATTTATGGAACAACGTTATCGGGGCTGCCGACAATGTTGCATTTTTTGAGGTGATTTGGGTATTGTTGAATAGGTTTTCAAATCTGCAAAAATTGCTGCGAGAGATCTGAGAAAGATAATAAAATGAAGAGAAAACTGTTTCTTTGGAGATATTTAGAGTAGGAGTTTATTTTTGAAAAGTAGTTCGTAATTTATCCATTCTATAATTCTTTGTTTATTGTGCAATGTGAAGATTCCACCCTTCCCTCCCCCTTGAAGTGAAGCTGCGGGGGGGGGGGAGGCATAATCCACTTGAATTCTTGTCTTGGATTCTAACAAATCGTACGTGAAAATACTTATTGTGATATAATTCTACGAATATTGATTATAATATCATTGAAATTTATTTTTAAACAAAAAAAATGTGGATTTCTAATAAAAATTTCGGAATTCTAATTCAGTAATAATCTTGAAACTGAATCGCCTGGAAAATCAAGCAATATCGAACATCATAAAATTTTGAGTACACTTGAAAGTTTGAATTTCAAAATTTGGAAATTCTGAAGTTCTAAAATTGAGAAGGAATACAAGTTTCAGTTGTAAATTTAAGAAAGAAAAAAGGCTCGAATGTGAGAGATTCGGA
>JAPYZK010003101.1:0-12644 GCA_030522785.1 Platygaster equestris | reverse complement strand
CTAGGCTTCAAGACTTCGAAATATTCGAAGCTCTTCAAAACACGTAAAATGTTCGGAACTGCAAAAATGTCAAAACTCATTTTCAATCCTGAAAATTCTGAAATTTCAGAGCTTCCGAACTTTCTCGAAAAATTCTAAATTCCGACATTCTGGAAACTTTCAAAATTTACGAAACTTCCACGACTTAAAAACTTAAAAACTCCATAATCACTCGAAATTTAAACATTCCAGAAATTCCAAAAGAATCACAAGTTATTAATTTTGAAAGTCTGAGATATCCGAAATTTCAGAATTTCTAGGCTTCAAAACTCAAAAATATTCGAAGCTCTTCAAAACTCGCGAAATTTTTCAAACCTTAAAAATGTCAAAACTCAATAATTCACGATTCTGAAAATTCAAAAATTTCAAAGTTCTCCAACTTCCCTAAAAACTTCAAAATTCCGACATTTTTAAAACCTTTCAAAATTTCCGGAACTTCCAAGACTTTAAAAATTCATAATCTTTCAAAATTCCAAAATTCTGTGAAACTTCATGATCGTTCAAAATTCCAAAATTCAGAAAATTCCATACTTGAATTATAGAATGCTCGGAATTTTTAAATTATGATTATTCCAAAAGTTATAAATTTCAAAATCCTGAAAATTTTAAAATTCCGAACTTTCCGAAAAATCCAAAATCCACCTGACACCACCTGACAGACACGAATCCCCGAATTTCCCAAACGTAATCCACATTTTCCATTCTCATTTCGGGGACGCGTGAAATAAGGAGTGACAATCGGAACAGAAGTGATTGGCGGGCTAGGACGTGTTCGACAGACGCGCGGTTTCGCTCGCTGCCAAGTTTCACTGATTCACGAAATTCCACGGAGTCGCGAGCACGTCGTACCTAAATGCTCTCAAATGTTCGCAATAATGGCACAAGTTTCTGCGGCCGATGATTAGCGTCGTACGTCGATTCGCCCCGGCCATTACGATCGCGCGAGTTTCCGCCCGAGTTTACTATCGCGCGAGCTAATCGCGAAAAGCCATTCGCAACAGTTGGCGAATTACGGGAAAACACAATTTTCGACGGATGGAATCGAAATGAATATTGTTGCCCAAAATGATAAATAATCAGAATTTTCGATTACTGTGGTTAATCAGTGACGCTGAATATGAGAGAAACTGCCATGTTTTCAAGATGAAATGAATAAATGAATTAATAAATGATAAATGAATATTCTTGATCAAAATGGAAAATAATCAGAATTTTCAATTTCTGTGTTTGATATGTGATAGAAAATATGAAGGAAACTGCCATTTTTTTGACAATAAAATGGATAAATAAATCAATAAATGAATAATAAATGAATATTCTTGCTCAAAATGGAAAATAATTAAAATTCCCAATTTATGTGTTTGATCAGTGACAGAAAATATGAAGAAAACTGCCATTTTTTGACGATAAAATAAATAGATGAAGAAATAAATAATGAAGAAATATTCTTGCTCAAAATGAAAAATGATCGAAATTTTCTATTCTCGTGTTTTATCAGTGACGGAAAATATAGAGGAAACTGCCATTTTTTGACGATAAAATGAATGAATAAATAAATGAACGATTAATAAATATTCTCGCTCAAAATGAGAAATAATCGAAATATTCAATTTCTGTGTTTAATCAGTGACGGAAAATAGAAAGAAAACTGTCATTTTTTCACGATAAAATAAATACATGAATAAATAAAAAATATATAAATATTCTTGCTCAAAATGAAAAATAATCGAAATTTTCAAGTTCTCCTTAGCGATTGCAGTTTTTTGAAAAACAGGCCAAATTTGTATAAAATCAGAGAATTATTTATAAAAATTTTTTCATAAAAATTTTCAAGCCAAAGCCCCCCCCCCCCCCCTTCAGGATTAAATCCTAGACACAAAAAAACTTCAACTTCCTCCAACACCTCGAAACCCAAAACCGTAAAAAATGTCCCCAAACCCAATTTTCCCGAATCCTTTCGGATTTTCCATCGGGAAATCGCTATTACTCGACCCTTTTCCCCAGAGCCGGAGTTCTTTTTCAAATAAAGACGAGTTTTTTTTCGGTCGGGTTCGATTTGTCTGTCGCCCCGGAGAAGCTCCAAGTCTAGGCAAATAAATCTCGCCCTCTCTATCGCGGGCGAAAATTTTCCAACTCGTCACCGTTCGGTTTCCGCAAGGGAAAAACACTTGCTCGGCTTTTATTTTCGACCGGAGAACTTGTCAGATCGTTTTCGATTGGCGCCGAGAGAACGTAGTAATAATTGTGGCTTGGGTTGACGTAGGATGTTGAGTAGAAGGATTTTTTATTCAACTTACCATACTTTTAAATTTGGTTCTACGTGAGTTTAATAAGATGAATCATGAATAAGTGTGGGTTTTCGCCCCCCCCCCCCCCCCCCCCCATAAAAGCTTATTACGCCATTTTTATTACTCTCATAATTTATATACTCTCAATTGAATACAAATAGTTGCAAGTTTTTGATGAACAACTTTCTTCCGATTTGGATCTGATATCTATGAACTTATCGTTGACTTGAGAGTAGTGATACAGGACTTTGAGGAAATCGATGGAATTTGATAATGATTCAATATTATTCATGTATTGAATGATACTGATGGGATTGACTGGTTATTTATGGGATATTATGGGATTTTGAGAGAATTTGTGGGATATTGAGATGATGGATAGGAAATCAGGGAAGACGTGAGCATTTCAGGGAGATTTATTGGATTTAATGTTGATTAATGGGATAGAAAGGCACTTTTTAGGAGTTATGGGGAATTTATGGGATATTGAGATCATGAATAGAAAATTAGGAAAGACGTGAACATTTCAGGGAGATTTATTGGATTCAATGTTGATTAATGGAATAGAAAGGCACTTTATAGGAGTTATGGGGAATTTATGGAATTCAGTGGGATATAAAGGGAGTTGATAAAAGTTAAAGGGAATGTACAGAATAGAATGGTCATAATTTATGGGTTATGGAAGAAGTTCATGGGATTTTGGGGGATTTCTAGAAACACAAGGGGACTTTATGGGATTACGAAGAAATTTAATGGGGTTTATGGTGATTTATGGGATTTTAAGAGATTTCTAGGGATACCAAGAGACTTGCTGAGATTTGAAGGGAAGAAATGGGTTTTAATGGTAAATTATGGGATTTTTTGAAAATTCATGGAATATTATGGGAGTTGTTGACAGTTTATGAAAATGTATCAGATATAATGTTAATAAATTGTATAGAAAGGGCCTTCATGAGATTTGAAGGGAATTTATGAGATTCAGTGGGATATGAAGGAAATTAATGAGAGTTGAAGGGAATGAACAGGATAGAATGCTCATGATTTATGGGTTATAAGAGAAGTTCATGGGATTTTAAGGGATTTCTAGGGACACAAAAAAGACTTGATGGGATTGGGAGGAAATTAAATGGGTTTCATAATAATTCATGAGATTTCGAAGAATTTCTAGAGATTTTAAGACTGTTTAGGCTTAAAGGGAATAAATAAGTTTCAATAATAAATTATAGGATTTTATGGAAATTATTTGAATATTATGGGAGTTTATGAGATTTCAACGGTACGCATGGAATGTTAAGGAAATGTATAGGAAATAAGGGAAGATGTCAACAATTTGGAAAAATGTATTGGATTCAATGTCAGTCAATGATATAAAAAGAAACTTAATGAGATTTAAAAAGAAATTTATGAGATTGGATGGGATATAAAGAAAGTTAATGAGAGATAAAGGGAATGTACAGGATAGAATGGTCATTATTTATAGGTTATAAGAGACGTTTATGGGATTTCAAGGGATTTTTAGGGAAACAAAAAAGACTTCATGGGATTGGGAGGAAATTAAATAGGTTTCATAATAATTCATGAGATTCCGAAGGATTTCTCCGGATTTTGAAAGACTTGTGTAGGTTTGAAGGGAACGAATGAGTTTCAGTGGTAAATTATGGGATGTTTCAAAAATTCATGGGGTATTATAAGAGTTCATGAGATTTTAAGGGTATTCATGGAATGTTAAAGGAATGTATAGAAAATAAGAAAAGATGTTAACAATACAGGAGAATGTGTTGGATTCAATGTTCATTAATGGTATAGAAAGGGACTTAATGAGATTTAAAGCGAATTCATGGGACTCAGTAAGACATAAAGGGAGTTAATGAGAGTTGAACGTAATGTACAGGATATAATGATCATAATTTATAGGTTATAAAAGAAGTTTATGGGATTTTAAAGGATTTCTAGGGACACAAGGGGACTGTATGGGATTACGAGGAAATTGAATGGGTTTTATAGTGGTTTATAGGATTTCAAGAGATTTTTAGGGATTTGAAGGGACTTGTTGGGACTTGAAGGTAATGAATGGGTTTCAATGGAAAATTATGGGATTTTATGAAAATTCATGGTATATTATGAGAGTTCATGAGATTTTAAAGGTACACATGGAATGTTAAGGGAATGAATAGGAAATAAGGTAAGATGCTAGCAATTTAGAAAAATTTATCAGATATTATATTATTCGAAGGTATAGAAAGGGACTTAATGAGATTTAAAGGGAATTTACGACATTCAATGAGATATAAAGGAAGGTTATTTAAGTTAAAGGGAATGTACAAGATGGAATGGTCATAATTAATCGGTCATGAGAGAAGTTTATGGGGTTTTAAGAGATTTCTAGGGACACAAAAAAGACTTCATGGGATTGGGAGGGAATCAAATGGGTTTCATAATGATTCATGAAATTTTAAAGAATTTCTAGGGATTTTAAAGACTTGTTCAGGCTTAAAGGGAACGAATGAGTTTCAATGGTAAATTATGGGATTTTCTGGAAATTCATGGGATATTATAGGAGTTTATGAGATTTCAACGGTACGCATGGAATGTTAAGGGAATGTATAGGAAATAAGAAAAGATGTCCACTATCCAGGAAAATGAATCAAATTCAATGTCGATTAATCGTATAGAGAGGGACTTGATGAGATTCAAAGAAAATTTATGGGACTCAATGGGATATAAAGGGAGTTAATTCAAGTTAAAGGGAATATACAAAACAGAATGGTTATAATATATAGGTTATAAAAGAAGTTTATGGGATTTTAAAGGATTTCTAGAGACATAAGGGGACTTTATGGGACTGCGAGAAAATTAAATGGGTTTTGTGGTGATTTATGAGATTTCTGCGGATTTGAAGGGACTTATTGAGACTTGAAGGGAATGAATCGATTTCAATGGTAAATCATGGGATTTTATGAAAATTCATGGAATATTATGGGAGTTTATAAAACTTTGAGGGTATACATGGAATTTTGAGGAAATATATAGGAAATAAGGGGAGACATAAACAAGTCAGGAGGATGTATTGAATTTTATTTTGATGAGTGATATAGAAAGGGACTGAATAAGATTTAAAGGAAATTTACGGGATTCAATGGGATACAAAAGGAGTCTATGAGAGTTAAGAAGAATGTACAGGATAGAATGGTCATAATTTATGGGTTATAATAGGAGTTTATGGGATTCTAAGGGATTTTTATGGACACAAGGGGACTTCATAGGATTGTAAGGAAATTAAATGGGTTGAGTGGTAATTCATAGTATTTCGAGGGATTTCTCGGAATTTAAAGTGACTTGGATGTGATGAATCAGTTTTAATGATAAATTATGATATATAATGGTAATTTATGGGATATGATGGGAGTTCATCGGATTTCAAAGGATTTCTAGGGACATTAAAGGACTTTATGGAATTGGAAAAAATTGAATGTTTTAATGGTAATTTATGAGATTCGAGAGATTTCTAGGGATTTAAAAAAACTTGTTGAGACTTAAAGGACATAAACCGGTTTTAATGGTACATTATGGAATTTGATGATGAATTATAGGATATTAAAGGAGTTTGTGAGATTTTGAGAGATTTAAAAAAACACGAAGAAACTTAATGGGATTGAAAGAAAATTAAATAATTTTAATGGTAATTTATGGGATTTCAAGTAATTTCTGGGGATTTAAAGAGACTTGTTAAGACTTGAAAAAAAAGATGTCAATGGTGAATTATACAATTTATTGGTTATCCATGGGATATAATGGAAGTTTATGGGATTTTAAGGGATTTCTAGGGACACAAAGGAACTTTATGGGATTGAAAAGAAACTTAATGGGTTTAATGGTTATTTATGCGATTTCGAGAGATTTATAGGTATTTAAAGGTACTTATTGAGACTTTGAGGTAATGGATTTCAATGGCATATTATGGGATTTAATGGTAATTCATGGAACATTATGAAAGTTCATGGGATTTTCAGAGTATGCATGAAATGTTAAGCGAATCCATAGAAAATAAGGGCAAATGTTCGTATATTAAGTGCATTTATGGAATTTAAATGAATATTCCAATGGTTCAATTAACTTTTTTGAAATTTCAATAACTCTACTCCAATTCATCGATCTAAAAATTTCATATTCATGTATCATAAAAACTTGAAATTTTTTTTCGATCTGCCAAATTGTTACGTATCCTACAGTTTCAACTCACTTTATTCTTCATAATTATTAATCTCCAAAATTTTCCACAGCATATACATAATATGTATATTCTGTGGAAACGAAAACATCTGTAAAAAACGATGTTCCCTATGATATGTATTATATATTATCGGAAAAATCGTTTTTCTTTCTTTTATATTCGAGATTCAAAAAAAATGAATCTCCTCGAATTCCAAACATCTAACTCTCCTTCTTTCGAAATCTTAAGACGGTAACAACCTTCGAAATTTTTTTCAACCAGTCAATTATGGTGTAAAATTCTTCATAATCACATTCTGCTCTACAAAATCCCTCTACAAAACCCAACCCGATTATTGGGAGCTCCTGTATCGCAGTTCCCTTATTAGAGACGGAGGAAAACACGATGAAAAGGGCACGTTCAGCCATTTGTCAAGTCCCGACGCGTAATATGTGCCAAGTTTACGGCGCTTCCCATTCCCCAAAGAAATACTGCCCTTTTTTTTATCGATGGTCCACAATTCATGTCGTGCATATTTTGTCCATCTGAGGCAAATTTATTTTCATCGCGAATATTTGTTTATCAAAAAAAATCGTAAAATTCGATCGAAAAACGGATTTTTCAATTACTCATTTCAGAAACTAGTTCTATGCGGATAAAACCTCTAATTTACATGAATTACGTGTGATTAGATCTTGAATTCGAAAATTCGAAAATCTGAATATTTAACATTTTTTATTCGTGAGTATTTTGATGTTTGGGACTGTATTTATGAATTTTTAACCGTCTAGGAGTTAAAATTCAGAATCCCTAAGTTTCGAGGATCCGATTTTCGATTAAAAAAAAATGTAGACGAATTTTCATAGATTTGGTTGTTTACTTCGGGTCTCATGAGTAATTTTTTTTATCACCGACTTACATCATCCACAAAGTTGTGAACAACTCAAATTTTTTAGTCAGATTCAAATCATCACTTGTATAGTTCAGTTGTGGAAATAATCCATTGGATTTCCATTGAAGCTCAATGGAAATTGAATGGGAAAAGTTTCCATTGACCAAATCATTATCAAGCCAATAGAAATCGAATAGAAATCCAACGAAACCTCAATGGTAATTTTCAACGGAAATTCAATGAAACGTTTTCCATTCAATCCAATTAAAATTCAATGGTGAATGAATAAAAAAAATTCCCATTGATCAAATCATCGTCAAGTCAACAGAAATCAAATAGAAATCCGATAAAATCTAAATGTTACAATAATTTTCAATGAGAATTCAATGATAAGTTTTCCATTCGATCGGATGAAAATTGAATGATAAACGAATGGGAAAAATTTTCATTGAACAAATCACTATCAAGCCGATAGAAATTGAATAGAAATCCAATGGGAACTTGATGATGATTTTCAATGGAAATTTAATAAAACGTTTTTCAAATTATCGAATGAAAATTCAATAGTGAACGAATGGAAAAAATTTCCATCGACCAAATTACTACCAAGGCAATAGAAATTTGATTGAAATCTTATGGAAACTATGATTATTTCCAATGAAAATTCAATAAAACGTTTTTCATTAGATCGAATGGAAATTCAATGGTGAACGAATCGAAAAAATTTCCATCAACTAAAACACTATCAAGTCAAGAGAAATTTGACAGGAATCCAATAAAACTTCGATACTAATTTTTGATATAAATTCAATGGAACGTTTTCCATTCGATGAAATGAAAATTCAATGGTAAACGAACAGAAAAAATTTCCGTTCGCCAAATCATCAAGTCCATAGAAATCAAATAGAAAAAAGATAAAACCTCAATGTTAATTTTCAATGAAAATTCAATAAAACGTTTTCCATTCGATCGGATGAGAATTCAATGGTGAACGAATAGAAAAAATTTCCATCGACCAAATTACCATCAAGGCAATAGAAATTGAATAGAAATCCAATGGAAACTCGATGATAAATTTCAATGGAAATTCAATGAAAAGTTTCCCATTAGACCCAATGGAAATGCAATGGTGAACGAATGGAAAAAATTTCCATTGACCGTATCACTATCAAGTCAATAGAAATCGAACAGAAATCCAACGAAACCTCAAGAGTAATTTTCAATGGAAATTCAATGGTGAACGAATCAAAAAAATTTTCATCGACTAAAACAGTATTAAGTCAAGAGAAATTGGACAGAAATCCAATAAAACCTCAATGGTAATTTTCAATAAAAATTCAATGAAACGTTTTCCATTCGATCAAATGAAAATTCAACGGTAAACGAATAGAAAAAATGTCAATTGATCAAATCACTATCAAGGCAATAGAAACCCAACAGAAATCCAACGAAACCTGAATAATAATTTTCAATAGAAATTCAATGAAACGTTTTCCATTCGATCGAATAAAAATTCAATGGCGAACGAATGGAAAAAATTATCATTGACTAGACAAAATCACTATCAAGCCAATAAAGATCTTATAGAAATCCAATAGAAATTCGATAGTAATTTTCAATGGGAATTCAATAAAACGTTTCCCAGTCAATCAAATGAATATTCAATGGTAAACGAATCGAAAAAATTTACATTAACCGAATAACTATCAAGCCGAAAGAAATTAAATATAAATCCAATTTAACATTTCCCATTTGATCGAATGAAAATTCAATGGTAAACAAATGGAAAAAATTTCCATCGACCAAAACACTATCAAGGCAATAGTAATCGAATAGAAATTCAACGAAACCTCAGTGATAATTCTCAACAGAAATTCAATAAAACCTTTCCCATTCGATGGAACGAAAATTCAATGGTGAACAAATGAAAAAATTTCCATTCGCCAAAACACCGATCAGACACTACGTAATAAAATACAAAACCGACCGAAACTCAATTAAAATTCTATGACACATTTTCCAACGGTCAAGTCCATCCAATATCCTTCACAAACCTCCACAATCCACACAAACATTCCCCATATACCAAAAGAATGACTTCAAGTGCCAGCAACGACCCACCAACCTCCCCCAATTTACCTCCTCCCAAAAGACGCTTCCAACGACGTCCCCGTGCAAAACAACGCCGTATTCCCAGTGACACGCGGTATCTTACGAACCCTTTTATCCACGCCACTTCCCCCCCACACTCCCCCAATCGCGCTATCACTTTACAGATGATTTATCGCACGAGCACTATACGCCGCACTGAGTGGCCCTCGAAGAGCTCCAGTTAAATCGGCCACTAATCCTCAAAACGGTCGATATTCACGACTCACGTTCAATTTTCAACCCCCAAAAGAATCACCCAACTGTATCCATGATTTTTCGAGTCTCCAGGGTCAAAAAGGGTTAATCGCGGATGACTTGGGTTTAAATTTTCGACCCTTTGAGTAGTCCTGGAGCCCCAAAAACAAACTATTCGGGGGTTTCTGGGGGACTATTTTAAGGGTGGTTTTTCAGGACTGTTCCATGGCGCGCGACGAGCCAGAGACTGAATTTTCCCTGTGGGTATCTTCGCTCGGAACGGTACGCCAGCGCAGACGCCGGAGGGGAAGAATCCACCCCTCTCCGGCCACTTTATATCTACCGTAAACGCGTAATTGTTTCGCGGCGGTGTCGTTTAGTTTTTCATGAGGTACGCGAGACGCAGAGAATTTGGTGAAGGTGGTTCTCGGTCATTGGCAGATTTTACCCTTTTTTGGGGGGGAGGGAAAAAATGGGGATGACTTAGGGTGAATCGATATCAAGGGAGTGAAGAAGGAATGGTATATTTCTTAACGAGTGCAGGAGGGGATTTTTTTACGAATGTGAGGTTTGCAAGACAAGCCGGAGGCGAGTTTTGGATTCACATTAGTCGAAAAAGCCCTTCTGCATAAGTTGAGGACTATATTTTTCTCAACAATGTGGAGGAAATATGATTTATTCAACGCCCGCGAGAAATATGTAATTCCGCGGCCCTGCTGAGAGTAGACGGAATCATGGATTACCTGATTGTTGACGTATGGCATGCGGGTGATGAACTCGTTCGCCCACTTGTGGACGAATAAGCTGTTCCCCCACGCTCATATTAACGACCTATAGCTATTTACTCACTCACGCTCAGTTTAGCGACCGTTCACGCACGGATAATGGAAACAAGATGGCGGACGAGTGACTCGACATATATTGAAACGTCAAACCCCAACCCTAACCTCAAAATTACAAAAATGTGTATTGCTGCAATGTTTTTGTTGTTGTTTACAAAAGTGTCGAATACAGACATAATTAATCCCGGTGAAAATCGAAGCAGCGAAAGGGATAATTGGTTTTTAACTCCCTGAAGTACATAGCAAAGCTCTAAAGGCGATTGTTGCGTCAATCAATCAGGTAACCCATTATTTCCCCCCCCCTCTCAGCAGGGCCATAAAATCACATATTTCCAGTGGATGTTGAATAAAATATTATGTACGACTATTGGTCGAAAAGGGAGATTCCACTCGCGTGTTGCCACACTCGCTACGCTCGTGAGGCAATCTCCACGCTCGAGGAATCTCCTCTTTCTCCCACTAGTCGCACAATATACTTTTTTCTAACAACGCGGAGAAAATATGATTTTTTACGTTTTGAGCCGTGGAGAAAATCGCATTTTCTCCACAGCGTTGGGAAAAATTATTTCTTAGTAGTATACCTAGGTCAGTTCTAAGACAGTTTGGATATTTTGGAAAAATTTAGGAATTTCCACGATTTTAAGGATTCGGGGAACTGTTAAAGTTTCGCAAAGTTTGGATTTTGAAAATTTACGTGAGTCATAATTTTTTCGGGATTGAAAAAAAATTATAGGATTATACGACATTCTGAATTTTTCGACAATTTCGAAAGTTTTCAAAATTGTGGATTTTTTTTAAGGCTCCAAAACTGGGGAATGTGTGAAATTTTCAGAATTCTCGAAAATTCATAGCTAATTCCTGTAATCACGAAAATTACCGAAATTTTCCGAAATTTACGACAAATTTATGAAATCATGAGAATTCCCGAAAATTTTCGAAATTTTTGAAGTGTGTTAGAACTGTCCTAGGTATAATACTTTCCTCATTAACTCAGAGGACTCAATTTAATGATTAAGGCAATATTTATCTCATTTCCCTGCTTAATTCTTAGCAATTTAATTTTTTTGGGTTAGAAGATTTATTCAATTGCTGAGAATTGAGTGGGAAAATGGAAAAAAATCAATTAAATTATGAATTTATTAATGGACACTGACAATCAATTCCATTATTTGGTAATTCAATAAGTTGGCAATTTTTTTTTTTTTTTTAGAAATGAGTAGTTTGTTCTGCTTGAAAAGAAAAACATGTATATATATATTCACGCTTTACCTCAGTTTTAGACCAGTAATTTTTTGTTATGCGACGAAGTGAACATTCACTCACCTGGAACAAAAAGAAGAAAGAACAAAAATTAACACGATTTTGTTTCGGTCATCACATTTCTCCTTATTATTATTCTGAAATCAATGTATGCACGATAATTTCCTCAAAATACAAATATACAATAATATCTCTAGATTCCAAAAATTCCCTTGAACTTCATCATAATGTTGGAAGTTTCCACCATGTCTAGTTCAAACCATGACACAATTACACTCGTAACCTTCCCCACCACCTCTTTCCAACATAATTACAAATTATAATTAGACATGCTTCACTCGCGTGATTCGAAATTCCGTTTCGAAACAAATGTTCCATTCGAAATGTCATCATTCCTCATAAATTCCCCTCTCATTCAGCAAACCAAATCCATCAAATGCAGAGTAAGCTGCTTATGGAGCTTTTCATCAATGTGATAGACTCACGGGCGATTAGAGTTGTGCTAAGTTGATTGCGTTGCTACAGAACCTTATTACAAAATGATACTCCAACGTCCCAGACAATGAAAAAGAGATGTTTTACCTGAATTTCGTGATACGATGTCACAAAAATTAAAGTTATTTCTCGGGAGTCGAAAATACATAAGATGAAGAACAAAAATTGTCACCAATCAAATGAAGAATGGAAAGTTGGGTTTTTGAAGAACTTCTTGATTTTTAGAATTCTGAAAGTATTTGTTCATTTATTTTTATTTACTTTATTCATTT
>JAPYZK010003100.1:0-12645 GCA_030522785.1 Platygaster equestris | reverse complement strand
CACCAAAAGTGTATTCATACTCACACCCAAAAAATAAGACATTTATTATGTGTCGCAAAGAAGTTCTCTTTTTTACGATTTTGTCTCAGAATTCACAACATCCCTATTTCGCCATTACGGTCATCAATTTCATCACAATTAATCCTACTATTGTTCGTTTTCCCACTGATACTTTTTTTATCGCCGAAAACGAATTTTCATAGGGTTTTATTTTTAATACAGAGTCGATATCGCGCCGCGAGTCGAGCTTTAGGGGAACCACGCCGCGGAAGTAACACGTTTCGATTTTACGTTAGCGCAGTTACGCGTAAATCCAGCCAAGGTCAAGTCGCTCCCTGCTCTCTAGCATTCTCGACTTCGCTCACTCCGGGGCTTATGTTGCCTACAAAATTGCGTCAACTCATCAATTCTACGTATTATTATTTTTTCAGTACGGCTCTAAATACGATTATTACACCGATAACTGAACTCGCTGTAAAAAACACATGCCGCACGAAGACAATGTTCATTTTATTTTTCAGCTCTCGGTTTCGCCTCGGAGTTAATTTCCATTTTGAAATCAACACAGTTCAGTTTGAGCGAAATGATCACTACATAACGCTTTTATTAAGCATTAATGATGTTTGGGCGACAACTTATGACGTTTTCAAGTGGTTGCTCTCGGATCGTTTTCTCGTGAGTTAGAGAGAGAAAGAAGTGCTCTGAGATCGATTCGAGCATCATCTGTCTCTTTCCAACCGACGAGAAAAATTATCAAAAACTGCTCTGACTCATGAAGACGGAGCAGTATTTGACAATTCCTCGTCTCGATTCAACGTGAGTGAGAAAGAGATAGGTGATGTTCGGATCGCTCTCAGAGCACTTCTGTCTCTTTCTAACTCACGAGAAAACGATTCGAGAGCAGCCACTCGAAAACGTCATTACTGTTTCGCTGCTCATGATGTACTCTGTGCATTCTGAAAGGAGGGAGGTCGAGAAATAAATATGGAACACCATCATTGAACAACAGGAGGCAAACAACGCCTTTATCACTCAAGGGAAAAGGCTCGAAGACAAAACCCACCTAGAAATACAATTCTGAATACCTTTGACTTAATTCCACGCAAATTTGACGACAATATCATTTTACTGGCAACCAACACGACCTTCTCACTGAACGTACAACGTCCCCAAATCGATGCAGTACGTGATGGACACCTCAACAGTACACAAGACACACTTATAACGCAGTTTCGAATTAATCTCAGTCCTTTTTCAGGACGCACAAATCCACAATGCCCACAACGGACCCGATACGACGATAGAGAGGGGGTCGGGCGCGGGGAGCGGCCCGCTTGACCCCCGCGGAACACTGAACCCATAGCGACAGTAATGAATGACAACAATTACGATTAATAGACTACCGAACAACGCTAATTGACGTAGGATCGGAGCGCGAGGTGTCCAGCGAGAGGACCCAACCGCGACTCTCTCATCGCTCTCGAGCTGCTCTTCCTCGTAGAAACGACCCTGGACAATGGGAAAACCCGAAAACTATTCGGCTAGTTGACCTAACACCTTTTTGAACGTGAACGAGCGAACCCAAAGCCGAGCCGACAAATTCGACCTAGAAAGTATCCGACACTTTCCGCCTAACTAGCGCTATGGCGCGAACACATGAGGAATAAATGAGACGATCTGAGGGGTCCTATCCACTATGCAGAGCCACATAATATCTGCAGGCCCGTCGACAGGGGGGGGGGGGTGTTTCCCCCCGGGCCCGGGCTTCCGGGAGGGGCCCGGATTTTTGGCGAAAACGTTAATTTTGTACAACTACATTAGAAAAAAGTGCTGCGCGATTTTTCGAAAAAATTGCTAAGTTGTGGAGGCTGAAAAATGATCAATTTTTGGAGGAATTTTTGTTATGCTTAAAAATTTTTCCAAAGATAAAGGAGCCCATATGTTGTAGCCCCCGGGCCCGTATTTCCTCTCGATGGGCCTGAATATCTGAAGACAAACAATTCGAAACATCAAGCAGAAATGGAGTAAAACTGATCACTTCCGAAAAAATGTGTCCAATGCCTGAAAATTGACCAAAATCCACCAAAAAATGCCTTGTTCGAGGTTCGACTTCGACCAGAATGGGGAAGTGAAAAAGGTTCCCATGCACGGCAGTGAGTTTATACATATAACCTCAGCATGGTACGGGACGGAACGCGAAACAAATAAATTAACTCGAGGAGTCGCTCGTCGTCATTGGTGGTGGGGGTAGCGACGACTCCACCCCCACTGAAAAGTGGGCCAATGAAAAAGCGCGATTCCCCACTATTTTTGCCCCCACCACGTGACCCCGGGGGTGCACAGGCGTTGCGTTAGCAATGCCAGCATGCAACAGGCGGCCGGAGTCATGCTAGAACACTTGCGCACGAGCCTAACGAGATTTCGCTATTTTTTCGCGACACGGCTTGTCGCCGACAGAACTAATGAACGGGACCGGGTATTTCCTTATTTACGTCTTCTACCTAACGAAACGAGATGATTCATTTCCTTTTGTTTTCCATGAGATATAGGAATAGCTAGGGTAACGAGATGAACTGTACTAGGTACTGACTACGATTCAAAATTCGGTACAACATTCCCACAATCATTATTTCGATGATTTCGGACGAAAACGTGCAAGCAGTAACGTTTCTGTTCGGTTGCGACTTCTCTTAGTCTCTCACGAATTTCATATGAGGTTTTGATGTAGATAGAAATTGGAAACAGTTTTGAAGAAAACATAAACATGAATGTATGATACCGCCACAAATCGCCATGAAAATGACGTTGAAACATCGAACAAATAACGTCAAAATGACATCAGACTGACGTTGAAATGACTTCCAGTTAAATTTAGTCAAATTTTTCCAACATAATATGCGTCGGGATATCGTACAGTGAAGACTAAAAGTGTCCCAGAGCACTATGGGAAAAATGAATATCCTGCAGTCAGGAATTTCGGCGGTGAAAATGTCGGCGCGTAACGCGCGAGTTGTAAATTACAACAGGCAGATAAAGAGAAATTCATGCGGTGATGACGCAGCGTTAACCACGTCGGTCGCGCATTGGTCAAAGGTAACAGTAATGGCCCGTGAGAGGATACCCGACTGTATTTTGCCTAATATACTGCGGCCGGCTAAATGCTGACGCGATTTCGAGAGCAGTCAGGAGAGGCTCATAAATTGCCGAGGATATACGCGCCGCGTGTGCATGCGTCCGACCACATCATCGCGTCATTTTCTGCATTGATGTGAATTATTGCTCATTTGAAACTCTGTGCGATGAAAAATGTGGACTATTTTATTTTCAACTTTTCATTTAGAGGAAAGACAGTGAGAAATTGGGTCTGACTCAGACGATTCAAGATTTCAAAATTCAATAGTGATTCTAGTTTGTATAAAAAACCTTACAAAACATTTTTATAAAAATTTTGATAACGTCGGTTTTATGGAAGTTTGATGAAATTTGCATTTTTTTTAAAGTGGTTTTATGAAAGTTTTATAAAAAAATTTTTTTCATGCAAATTTTTTTTTAACATTTTCAAAAATATGCAAAAATTTTTCTAACCTTTTTTGGATCATTTTGATGATGTATTTACCATTTTTTCATCAGTTTATGGGGCTCTAGCACAAATTTCATTTTGAAAAAAATTTTTTAATTTTTTGGAGGCAGCGGGATTTGAACTTGCGACCTTTGCATCAGAAATCCGACAGTCAACTTTCTTGTCCATCAAATCTATGTCATTTTTTATGCTTATTTTCAATTTGAGGTGTACAATTTTCAAATCCTATAAAATCATATGTTTTTACGTTTTGTATTTGCCGAAAAACGTTAGGATAATGATTTTCTATTCCCTTGTGTAATAAAAACGTATTAAATATTACTATAAGAGGAATTCCTCATATCAGGAAAGTTTTTTTTATAAAATGTGAAAATGTTTATAAAAATCGCTAAGTTTGTATAGAAATAAAATTTTTCTAAGAAAATTTGGAGGCTTTCAATTGTTAAAAAAAAAAAAAAAAATTGATGAATCGTATGCAAATTTTGACAGATTTTATAAAAAACAAAATTTTTTTCTATAATGTTTTTATAAAACCACTTTATAAAAATCGAAAATTTTATATAACTTTGATAAAATCGATCTCATAAAAAAACGAATTCTTATAAACAATTCACTGATTTTATAAAAATTTTCCTTGTTTTCATAAAAACTACAATCACTAGGGAAGTTCAGCTGAATTTTGGTGAATGGATTCGGAAATGTTTTCATTATGAGTTGCGGTTGGAATTTCCAAATTTTTGGATTTCCAAATCCAATAAAAATTTCGGAAATCGTGATACTCGCTGAATTGAAAGCTCTGAATTTTGCTCTTCGGAACATTTTAATAAAAATCCCCGAATCCGTCATTTTTAATTTTCAACATTAAAATCGAACGATTTTCTATTTTCTAATTCGAGATTTGTTCGAATTTCAGTCTAGGAAAATTTTTTCAAAGATGAAATTATATTTGGACTGTAGTAATAGTTCACTTTAGTTCATAGTTTTCACTTTACTTATAATAAAATAGCGGTAACATTGTATGTATACAATTTTTATCAGAAAAATAGTATTATGTTGAAACGATGTTTTTTATCGTATGCAGAATGTGAGTGGAAAATACTGCGTTGTTTATTTTTAAGCACATGGCCGTCGGAGATCTATTACAAGGTTTTTTCAGTGTACGAGAGCGATAGTAAAGCAGAGTGAATTTTGCTAACGTTGAAGAAATCCGTATTATGGAAAAAATTCTTTGTTTACAGTGTTTTTTTTTATAAAAAAGCCTTCAAATAATTGAAGTGAAGTAGTAATATATTCATGTGAAGAAGATGAAAAAATATGAAGGATTAAACCGAATATTCGAAATCGCCTGAGATTTCAGGGATTTACGTAATTATTATCAAAATTTAATTCGCAAATTTCGTAAATTTCCAAAGTTTCGAAGTGACTATAGAAAATTTTTCAATTCCTCAAATTTCTCAAATTTTGAAAATTTTGATAGAGAATCAGATATTTTAGAAAATTTCCAAAATAGCAGATATTTTAAAAGTTGCTGAAATTTCCAGAACGTCTAAATCTCTGAACTACCCCAACTTTGATATAGTCATAAGTTTTTCTTAATATTCGGAATTTTCTCAATTATAAAGAATCTTCACTATCGTCCAAACTTGCATGATTTTCATAAATGTTTGAAATTACAAAATTTGTTAATATTGTTAATAATAAAATAAAATTATTCAATATCTTTGTAACTTGCATTTGAATTTAAAAACTTTTTGAAATTCGTATGGTTTCCATAAATATCGAAGTCTTTACGAATTTTTGAAATTTTTGAGGATTTCGAAAAGTTCAAAAATTTGTAAAGACTTCGTTATTTGTGCAAATTATACGAATTTCGAAAATTTAAATGAAAATTACGAAGATATCTGAAATCTTCAAAATTTTCGAAATTCGCATAATTTTTATGAATATCAAAGTCTTCAGGAATTTTTGAAGACTTTGATATTTATGGAAATTATACGAATTTCGAAAATTTTGAAGATTTAAATAAAAGTTACGAAGATATTTGGAATTTCGAAAATTTTTAAAATTTAAATAAATGTTACGAAGATATTTGCAATATTTAAAATTTTTTAAATTCCTATAATTTCCATAAATATCAAAGGCTTTAAAAATGTTCGGAAATTTTGAGGATTTCGAAAATTCCAAAAAATTTTCAAGACTTTGTATATGTATGGAAATCAAATGAATTTCGAAAATTTTGAAAATGTAAATTAAAGTTACCAAGATATTTGGATTATTCAAAATTTTCGAAATTTGTATAATTTCCATAAATATCGAAGTCTTCAACAATTTTCCAAATTTTTAAGGATTTCGACAATTTCAAAAATTTTGAAAGACTGATATATATGGAAGTCAATCGAATTTCGAAAATGTTGCAAATTGAAATGAAAGTTACGAAGATTTTTGGAATTTTCAAAATTTCCGAAATTCCTATAATTTCCATAAACATCAAAGTCTTAAACAATTTTTCAATTTTTGAGGATTTCGAAAATTTCAAAAATTTTCAAAGACTTTCATATTAATGGAAGTTATACGAATTTCAAAAATGTTGAATATTTAAATGAAAGTTACGAAGATGTCTAGAATTTCCAAAATTTTCGGAATTCGCATAATTTCTATAAATACCACAGTTTTCAACAATTTTTCAAATTTTTTTCAAATTTTAAAATTTTCCAAAGACTTCGATATTTATATAAATTATACGAATTTCGAAAATTTTGAATATTCAAATGAAGGTTACGAAGATATCTGGAATTTTTAAAAATTTTTATATCATGCAAGTTTTAAAGATCAGACCAAATTTTGAAATTTTCAATTAAAATTTTGAAATCATAATTAAATTTTCCATAGCACCACAATCGTCAGAGATCGCGACATGTCGCGTTCATCACGACTAACCGCAAAATAATTTTGAGTTTACAGTGACGAAAAAAAGCATCAAACGGAGTTGTCGAAAAGTTATTGACTCGAAGAGTGACAAATCCCGCAGATCATTTTTCCAATCTATGGGATCCCGTTACGAAACTCGGAACTGAAAGCGTTCTTTCCCGTTCCCGCATACACAGTAATAATGTCGGGTGGCTAAATCGGGGTCCACCCCGAGGCGTCGAATAATAGGGTGTCGTGTATGGTATTGATATAATGGTGTTTCCCCATGCCTTGGGTTAGCCAGGTCAAGTGTGGCCACGCTAATCATGTCCCTCTTTTTAAAACCCTCTGCCAAAATATTCGGACTACATATATACCTTCGACATGGCCAGAAAGCTGGCAGATTTCATAATAAAAAAAAATGGAGAAACTTAAAACACTCTCTCATTCTGAAATAGACAAAATTTGACCATTTGAATTAGTAATCGTTGTTTTGACTACTCAAATAATCATTCTCCAGTGGATTACTGCCGATAATAGTCAAATTCGACTATTTAATGAGTGATATTTTGACTAAACAGGACTAGTCAAATCATTTTACTACAAATAAGTCAATAATTTGACCATTCAAATTTGTGGATTTAGCTTTTGACTAAAAAATTGTCATTATTCGAATAATGACTATTTTGAATAGTGAAATTCGACTGTTTCAATGAGTTGTTTATAATGACTATTTCAAATAGTCGAATTCTACTTTTTTATTAGTCGTATGTCGACTACCAAAATAGTCACATTCAGGAGAATAAAGTCAGATAGAACTATTTCGATTCATCACTTTCGACTTGAAATACGTTGATTTGAACGATTAAAATTAGTGTAATTCGACTATTTCAATAAGTAAAATTTGACTGTCAATTAGTCAGATTCAACTATTTTGATTAGTCACTTTTGGCTTGGAATATGTTGATTTTCACTATGAGAATCAGTGAAATGTGACTAATTCAATTTGTAAAATTTGACTATGAATAAGTCAGATTTAAGTATTACGATCAGTCAATTTTTACCTACAAAATTAGTAACATTTAAGTACAAATTTGTCAATTTTGACTATTTTAAATAGTCGACTCGTTGACTATTTCATTGTCGAATTTGACTATTCCACTGTCAAATTTGACTATTTCCAATAGTCACATTCGACTAACTGAATGAGTTATTTTTGACTTTTTTCAGTAGTCAACTCTATTTCACTAATCCAATAATGTAGTTTGACTATTTACGAGTAATCTCTTTTCCGCTAGCCCAATTAATCAAATTCGACCATAAATTAGTCGAATTTGACTATTTTAGAATGAGAGAATCAGACTATACATAAAACTTCCTTAGTGATTGTAATTTTTATAAAAACAGAAAAATTTTTCATTAATAACTCCTACTGAAAAATTCTTCCGCTCCTAATCTACTAAATCCCTCAAATTTCCCGTTTTTTATGAAAAATCAAAACTTTTCCCATCACCCCAAATGTGTCCCGAAACGTTACATCGAGCTTTTGAAACTCTTCCACTGAAAGAACTCGAGTTTTCGAGTGGCGTTACAGGGACTCGGAAAAACGATACCGCAATCTCGTATTTTTTTATCCTTTAAATCCCCGCTCGCTTATTCATAATCTCTCCGCGCTGCACGAAGGATTTGGCTCTGCGGCCTATTTACGTCGAGTGGAATTCATTCTTTGCGAGGCTGAATTCGAGCTCGTACACTATTACGAGGCGCGAAGATATTGGCATTACTTACGTACACAAACGCGGATGCGTTTATTATATTACATATGGGTTGGGGATTACGAGTACAAGTGGGAGACGCGACAAAAGCAAGCAGGACCAGATTGTCGAACGCGAGAGTCTCATGAAAGGATTTTTCACTCGGCTTTTATTCGCTTTTCTATGACTGTGTCTTTTGTACTTTGAGTCGAAAAAGCGTTTTTCGCGTTCGTTTTTTGGTCTTAGCAGATTTTTATTCGCATTTTTGCAAGCCTCCTTCAAAATTCTGGAGAATTTGAAAAATCTAGGACATTGCGAAAAAATATATTTCGAAAAAAATAGTAAAACAATACTAATTTTCACGAGTGTCAAGTTTTTTAAGAAACTAGATAATTTTTAACATTTTCAACTTTTCGAGGTTTTCAACGATTTTGGGAATTTTCAGAATATGTGGAATTTCGAGGATTTTACAAGTTTTTGGGAGTTTTGGAATATTCAAAATTTCAAAAATTTCGAAAATTTCGAAGTTCGAAAAAATTTTTCAAAATTCTGCAAATGTACAATATTTTCATGATTCTTGAATTAACGAGAATTTCACGAATTTCTACATTTCGAGAAACTTTATAATTGGGAATATTATTAACATTTTGAGATTTTTAACAATTTTGAGAATTTTTAAATTTTGAAGTATTTTGAGGATTTTGGAAGTTATTGGAGTTTTGATAGGTCCGAGAATTTTAGAATTTCCGTAAATTTCAGAGATTTGTAAAAGTTTCGAAAATTCTTAAAATTTGAAATATTTTCATAATTCTTGATATAACGAAAACTTTACGAATTCTTCACATTTCAAAAACTTCACAATTTGGAACATTTCGACATTTTTAAAAATTTAGAAAATTTAAAAATTCCTTAGTATTTTGGCAATTTTCAGAATTCCAAAAATTTCCAGAAATTTCAGAGTTTGAAAAAAGTTTCGAATATCTTGAAAATTAAGGCAGTTTTCATAATTCTCGAAATTTTGAAAATTTTACAAGTTTCTAAAATTTCGAAAAACTTTTGTTTAGTTGTTGTTCACGAGTGTCAAAGTTTTCGAGAAACTCGATAATTTTTAACATTTTCAGCATTTCAAGATTTACACCAATTTTGGGAGTTTTCAGAGTTTGGGGGATTTCGAGGGTTTCAAAAGTTTTTAGAAGTTTGAAAATACTCAAAATATGGACAATTTTGAAAAACTCGAAGTTCTGAAAAAGTTTTGAAAATTCTGGGAATTCACAATATTTTCATGATTCTTGAAATGACGAGAATTTTACGAATTTCTGACGTTTCAAGAAACTTAATGATTTGGAATTTTTAACATTTCAAGATTTTTAAAAATTTTGAGAATTTTTGAAGTTTGAAGTATTTCAAGAATTTTGGAAGTTATTAGAATTTAGAAAAGTTCGAGAATTTCTAAATTTTCGTAAATTTCAGAGATTTGTAGAAGTTTCAAAAATTCTGAGAATTTGTGATATTTCTATAATTCTTGATATTACGAAAATTTTACGAATTCTTCACATTTCGAGGAATTTATAATTCAGATCATTTCGACATTTTCAATAATTTAGAGAATTTCGAAAGTTTTTCGTATTTTGGCAATTTTCAGAATTCCAAAAATATCCATAAATTCCAGAGATT
The DNA here is from genome assembly GCA_030522785.1 of Platygaster equestris. Taxonomy (NCBI): domain Eukaryota; kingdom Metazoa; phylum Arthropoda; class Insecta; order Hymenoptera; family Platygastridae; genus Platygaster; species Platygaster equestris. The sequence goes on along the minus strand of JAPYZK010003100.1, from coordinate 2,730 downwards.
AAAAAAAATTTTCGAAAATCTTGAGAATTGAGGCAGTTTTTATAATTCTCAAAATATTTTTAATTTCACAATTTTTTAAAATTTCAAGAAACTTTAGTTGAGTTGGAACATTTTAAGTATATTTCAAGATTTTTAATTATTATAATAAATCGAAATTTACCAAAATTCCAACAAATTTTCTCACATCGGAGAATTTCCACAATTTCGAAAAATTCCAAACTTCCCCAATTCTAATACAAACTCAAAATACTGCGGATACTGCAAATTCAAATCCCGCTGCCTTCAAAAAATGTATAAATTTCTTTCGAAACAAAATTTGAGCTAACGCCTCATAAACTGATGAAAAATGGTATATGCATTAGAAAAATGATCCAAAAATGGTTAGAAAAAATAAAAAAAATATTAATAAAAAAAGTTTTTTGTATAAAACTTTTATAAAACCACTTAATGAAAAATGCAAATTTTTTAAAATTTTTCTAAGACCGACCTTATAAAAATTTTTATAAAAATTCTCATAAGGTTTTTATTAAGACTAGAGTCACTAGGGCCTCGTCAGTTCTTGTGCGAGCGCAAGATAAAATCGAGCCACCCATGTGCTCTGCAACCCTAGCCCAGAATCCCTAAATTCGCGCCCTTTCGTTCCTTACATAAAAAAAGAAAGATGAAAAGAAAAAAAAAACACGGCTCTTCCCGAGTGCCAAAAATTCCGAGACGATCATCATCTTGCACGAGGGAAGAAATGAAAGAAGAATCGCGAAGTATTGAGTGACCTAGCGTTTTTTGGGACACTTTACACCGCTTGCCAAGTATATGGCAGATGATGTCCGCTGGGAAATGGACCACCGTGAAACCGATCGAGGGCACATTTGCTCATCGAAACTTGGTCATCTTGAACGTTTCGCGAACACGAAAATTGAGAAGTGCGCTAACGAAATTTCGCAGTATAAATTCCAAACTGATCCAATATAAAACGTAAGGTCACAACTTTTCGTCGATTTTTGAAATTTTGATTTGCATGGTTTGAAGTTTCAACTTGTGCCTCAACTTGTGAAATTTTTTCATTCTAATAGAAGAATGAGAGTGCAAATTTTTAAATCAAAACTTTTAAATTTACGATGAATGATATACAGGTGGAAAATATTCGGGCGAATCTGAAGAATCAATCAATTTACGAAAATTTATGGACTTTGCAAATTTCCATTTAAAATTGAAAAAAGGAAATGTAGAAAATATATTCACGAATTCAACTGATTTTAAATGTTGTAAATTTGAATGTTTTCAATGTTCACAACTTTTTAATGTTAGCAATTAAATGATTGAGATTTTTTTTTAATTTCCAAATTCAGGGCTCTATGTTCGGAAATAAAAAAATGAAAAAAAAAATAAAATAAAATGAAAAATATACGTACGTATCATATAAAATAATATAAATATGAATAATATAATATATTATCGTATATAATTATAAAATACATGTTATTATGTTATAATAAATATATATATAATATATATAATATATTGTATCTCGTTAATATTTATTATTATATTATATTATTTGAAAAAATTGAGATTTTTTTCAATTTCTAAATTCAGGCTCTATATTCGCACATTAATAAATAATGAAAAAAAAAATGAAAAATATATGTATGTATCATATAAAATAATATAAATATTGTCATAAGTAAGACTAGCAATACCCTTCGGAGGGGTCCTTATAACAAGTAGGCGGGATGGTTGAGCGAATTAAAAGACAGTTTTAGCGGTATAGTCCTCGTGGACCGTTATTATTAATACGGCGACACAACGACGGCCATCTCTTGTGATATGAGAGATATTGATTCAGTAACAAATATACAGGGTGAGCTATCAAGACTCAAGCTTCAAAACCCCGCATCCGCCCGCCAGTTGTTAGAGATCATACACAGTTGTTTGACGTATTACAAAAAAACAGGAAGAAAAGAGTTCTTGATCAACTTGAGGAAGGCAATCAAAGGCTTGCTAAAGTTTTGGAAACTTCCTCTTGAGCTCACGCAATCCAATTGTATTGGCCTTGCGGAGCAGATCGGAACTGCAACCTACCTTCCCAGACTCAAACAACGTTTAATCAAGGAAGAAAAGTGGCCATTTGGCCCGTCTTACCAACAAACACTCCCCCCCGAACTGTGGTTCCCTTCCTCGATCTCGGAAATCTCAAGTGTCACTTCCGAGACCCCCAGTGTCAAAGATTTGGACTCAACGTGAGTCCCTCCTTTGGACCTCCCTTCGACACCTGCCACACCCGAACCTCAGGACGTTGAGGATCCGTCAAGTGGGGAGTTTTTCTCAGCTGACTCATCCCCCCAGAAGGACCCAGCTTTCAACTCAGCCGCAGTTGAACTCATTGAGTCTTTCCACGAAGAGTTCGATTCCATCTCTGAGGAGTTGAGTAGCATTGTGAGAGTTCAATCCCCACGATACGAGGAACTAACAGGACCTCTCCCAGACGACCCTTTTCGACCCGAATTTGTCAAACCAAGAGAAGACACTCCCTACATCATGTCCAGCACCACGGTTGAAGGCATGGAGCCAGGTGAGATCTTGGAACTCGCTGTTTCTGAGATGCTATTATTATTAAGTTCTATGTCACTGTAAAGTCATGTAAAAAGATTTACATTTACTGCGAATTTCATAAACGTCGTACTCAGTCAAGTCATTATTTTGCAAGCATTCTGAAATAAAGTCTTCGCATTC
>JAPYZK010003099.1:0-12650 GCA_030522785.1 Platygaster equestris | reverse complement strand
ACGAAGTTTGTTCGTTTTTTTTTTTTCACTTTCGCACTGTTTTGCACGGTTTTGTATGGATACAATTATTGTATACATTCAATGGACTATTTGCAATGTGAGAGAGAGAGAGAAAGTGTGAGGAAGGGGTGCCAACTTTAGGCAGGGCCGGCCCTGATATGTGACTCAATAATATTCAGTTCCTTGATAAATTGGGACGATTTTTCAAGCAAGTTGACATTAACATATTTTTTCGGAAATATGGGAATTCGAAATTGAATAACTGTTGTAAATGCAGAATTTACATTGAAGTTCAAATCATGAGGTGCCCTTTCCTACTTACGCCCCTGGATGCGATTGCTCTCGCAAAAAGTTTCTTTCTCTTTCTAGCCTCACAAGATAAACAAAGAATAGAGAATTCGGTTATGCAGGACTTTCGGAACACAGAGAAAATTGCGTAACTTTTGCAATCAGCTGTGTTTTTATCAAGAGAATATTTATTAATAAATTCATTGTTATATAGCAGTGATTTGCGTAGAGTCAGATATGTCAATCGCGTTGTTATTTAAAAAGTGAATTGCAAAATGTTCGCCCCTTTACGGAGAATTTGCAGCCTTTTGGTAAGGGTAATTTTGATTGATTTTTGGCAACCCGGAAAATGATAAACATCATTGCAATCGGAAATTCCCTGTTATTTATTTATTGTTTTTTTTTTTATCTAGATTTTTTTCATGTATAAGAACTTCGTATTTTTAGTACATTTCAAGTCAAAAATGCTTGTCAAAAAAATGACAGATATTGATTTTGACAAACGGGGTAAAATAAACACATCGTAATAAGCACTACAAATTGAAACAAGTATGTATTGTTAAATGTGTGTAAAATTGAAAAAAATTTTTTTAATAATAAATAAATTTTAAAAAAATCAAAAAGTTAAATGTACGTATTGTTAAATGTATTTGTATATGACACTTATTTTTGACTTTAAAACCGTAATAAAGTTTATAAATTTTTGAATTTCGTAAAAAAATTTTCAGAAGGTTTCTGTACACAATTTATATTTTTCAATCTCGTGAATAAATTGTGTTACCAAAATAATAATCCTAAAATTGTCTTAAAATTATATTTAAATTGTCTCATACTTGCATTTCTTTTACTTTCCATAGCCTACCCAGGGCACAAGGTCTATTCAGGCATCTGCTCTGAAAGCTTCAGACCATCTTTTTGTGGTAAGATTTAAATAAATTTTGTATTTTATACATTTCGTCTATAAAATATATTAAATCGTAGTTAACTTACTCAGAAAAATGTATACTTAATTTTGTCCACAGCATAGAGACACCCCGGAAGACAACCCTGACATCCCTTTCGAATTCAGCAATGAAAACAAGCGTCGCATCGAGGCTTTGATGAAGATCTACCCCGAGGGTCACAAACGTGGTGCCATGATCCCGCTTCTGGACATCGCACAGCGTCAGCACGGCTGGTTGCCCATTTCCGCGATGCACAAGGTTGCGGAACTCCTAGACGTGCCCAACATGCGCGTCTACGAAGTCGCCACTTTTTACACCATGTTCAATAGACGGCCCATGGGGAAATACCATGTGCAAATTTGCACCTGCACACCCTGCTGGCTACGGGACTCAGACTCGGTGCTCAAGGCTGTATGTGAATCAACTAATTGCGAGGTCGGCGGAATGTCGTCCGACAAATTATTCACTGTTTCTGAGGTCGAGTGTCTTGGTGCTTGCGCAAACGCACCCATGCTGCAAGTCAACGATGACTATTATGTTAGTATACAAATTATGGATTTCGCAGGAAGTAAATAAATTCAGATTTTGGTTAATTTTGAGTAATTGTCGTAATTTACACATTTTCAGTTGTATAGATAACAATTTCTATGATATTAATGTATACACTTTGACAGCTGGTAAATTCTGTTTTGATTTTGATATACAAGTATTGATGCATCGAAAATTCTTAATTTGAAAAGCAAAATTATAGATTTTGGAAATTCTAAACTGCCTAAAAAGTTACACGCTTTTAGAAGCCATAACAATGTGGATTTGTCATCAATTTTTCATGAAATTTTTGTGCTGATGATGAAAAATGCATTACAGGAAGATTTGACACCCGAAACAACAAAGAAAATAATCGACGCTCTAAAAAGAGGAGAGAGACCGCCTCCTGGACCTCAGAACACAACTCGTTTTGCAGCCGAACCAGCTCAAGGATTGACTTCGTTGTCAAGTCCTCCTCCAGGGCCTGGTTTTGGCATAAGATCAGATTTGTAAATTGTTTAGTTGTTCCCCCTGAATCGTAGTTGACTTCTGTATCAAATAATATAGTTTACTATCGATAATAAATTGTTGGCAATTTATACTCTCTGTTTTTTTCTTTATTATTCGTCATGTAAAAATGTTCAAAAAAGGTTGAATAATTATAATGTTCAGAAAAACTTAATTTAGTGACTTTAGGAGCAATTAATAACACACAAAATTTATTGTCTTGGATTTTAAAATTCTAATCAAGTATTAACATAAAAACTTCACCCTCACCAATACTGCTTATGTGTATAATTGTAGTAACTTTTCGTTACAGTTTCCAGTTTTATTTTTCAGTCTAATAGAAATTTTTGTATTTAAATTTTAAATTTTAAATGCAACCTTGATCGAAAAATTTGAGGTAATTTTGTAATTTTCAATTCGAATTCCTGAATTTAGTCATTTTACTAAAATTACATGTAAGTCACATTTATTTTTACATATCATTTATTCAAATTTATGTATGTATTTTGAAACATATGTTTCAAAATACATATTAATATTTTTTATTAATATGTTATTTTAATATTAAAATTGTTCACAATTGTGATAGTCACAATTCGTGCGCGCCGTTCTGTCTCTCTTTAATGTATCATAGTTCATAAGTGAGAGAGAGACACATTATGGAAAAAATATTTGTACGTGACGAACACTTCACAATGTAGATTGTAGTTCCGCGACCCGCAGAACCGGCAGATCGGTTCTGCAATCTGCAGGTTCTGTAAGCAGATGTAGATAGCGCCTCTATCGAATAGTAACACAAAAAATTGCAAAAAATCCCGCTCTGACGCCGTCGCAAAGTTTGACACAAACTCCCGAAGGAATTTTATCAAACTTGCCCGGCTCATGAATTACGGAATTACATAAAATTACAAGTGAGTACTGTGAATAAAGTATTTGAAATCTGCCACACTCTTTTTACCGGTAAGAAAACAGTCGGAAAATAGCCAAAAGCGTCAATCGGTGATGCTGGTCGTACTGCTTGTCATCATGCCCGGGACTTACGATTTTCGATTCGTTTACTTCTTTTTCGTGAATCCAATGATTGTATAAAAACTAGATATCATTATTTTGCCGTTTTTGTTCATAAATCATCAGTTCTTCATTTTGTCAATTTTCGGGGCGATTTAAAAATCTGAATTTACGTGTGTGTTGCTTGGATATGTGTAAGAGTTTTGTTGATTTTGACAATTTGATTGTCTGATTTGTTTCGAAATTTTTGGAAGATACGGAAACTTCTGGAAGATTTCAGTATGCTTGCGTACGTTTGGAAATGTTTTGATTATTTGGTGTAATGTTGATATTTTCGATGAAAATGATTCATGCGGAGTAACGTGTTGGAGGGAGACAGTCGTGTATTTACGGTATTTACGACGCCGGTTTTTATGAGACGACGTACTTTTACGGAATTTTCTGGATTTTCGAACTTAATGCGGGTTGAACAAAGTTAATAAATTTCTTAGATCGAAAGTTCACAACATTTTTTAAATTTTATTTTATATTTTATATAGTTGAGAAGGTTGAAAATTTGTATGGAACTATATGGGTAATGAAATTTTTACAATTATAATTATAATACTTGAAATCGAAAATTTTGAACATTTTTTTATATGAATGCTGTGGAAATTTTGCAGAATATTTTTCCACCAAACTACAACATCAAGTTATTTTTTTCTTAATTTTCTGAAGAACAACATTTTTTAAACTCAAATTGGCTTAATTAAGCATAAAAAATCAAGTTTATTTTTCTGTATAGGTTCCATGCTTGGAATATTTCAAATATTTTTTTGTAGTTGACAGTTTTTGAAGAAGTTCAAATTTTTAATGAATAATAGAGTATTATGAAATATTATTATATATACGATATATATATTTATGATATATGTTATATATATATATATATATATATATATATTTGTCAGACACTAAAACACTTTTTTGATTCAGATTCGAGATGTCGGACCAAGGAAAATCCGAGGACTTGGTATCGGACACCCAAGACACATTTTACGACGACTCCCAAATTGACCCAAAGCCAGCAATCCCTGCAAACTTTCAGGAGAGCCAAGATTTTGAACTTTTCATGGGTGACGAGTCCCAAAACAACTCTAAAAATGGAACTGTGGAAAAGGAAAACATAGAAGAAGAAATGCTCTTCGATGATGACGAGGACGACGAAGAGATCCAGGGAACGCCTCCGGCGACGCCGTCAAACAATCTTCCACTAAAGCGAAAAAACGACTCAATCATCACTGATGCCTACAAAATTTCTCGTTCTTCAACCGTGGATGACTCTTTTACCATCGACAGGGAAAAAATCGAACAAAGCGCGATCCTTGCTGAAGACACTGCTCCACTGTTCGATGAGTCCCTCGAAACTTGCGATATCGTCGAAGAAACCCAAAATGATACATTAAAAGTTGAGGAAGAGAAAATTGAGGCATCTAATTCGGAGGAAAAAATTGGGACGTCGACTTCTGAGGAGAAAATTGGGTCGCCGAGTTCTGAAGAGAAAATTGGGTCGTCGAGTTCTGGGGAAAGAATGGAGACTTTGAGTTCTGAGGACAGAATTGGGACGTCGAGTTCTGAGGAAAAAATGGGGACATCGAGTTCGGAGGAAAAAATTGGGACATTCAAGTTAGGAGAAGAAAATGCAAAAAAAGAAGATGAACCCAAAATGGAAAGTCCAAAAGAAAAAGATGCTGAAAAAAAGGATGAAAGTCAAGAAGGGTGTATGATAATTCCTGAGAGTGATGAAGAAGGTGAAGATGAAATTGCTAAAGTTTCAAAAGAAGATGGAATATTGAACGGCAATGAGGAAAAGAAAAATAAGGAGAATGAAGGCATGGAGAAAGTAAACGGGAAAAATGGGGGTTCGAAAAGTCGCCAGAGCATTGAGGTTATTTTTGATTATAAGGCTGCGAACCAAGAGAAACAGAAGATGACGGAAATTGTAGAATTGGATGAAGAGGAAAAGGAGGTGGAAGTCCAGGACAAGTCGGGAGAGTCCAAAGGATCGACTAAATCAGTGAGCTGCAATGGGGACTCGGATAAAAAATCAGATGATTTCACTTTGGGTGACACAGAGATTGTGCAGGATGTGGAAAATAAGGTAAAACTTCTTAGTTTTAACTAGAAAACTAGTTATAACTTTGATTTTTGACATTTAGTATGATTGGTTATCTGTTGCAATTCAAAAATTTGCCGTTTTCAGAATCATAGAACTTGGTAGAAATGAAATTTTTTTTTCAATTTGATTGAATTGTTTGAACGAGGATTTGGAAGTTGAAAATTTTATGTATTTTAACCAGTCACAAATTGTTCTGGAATTTTTTGAACATTCAGAGATTGGAATTGCTATATAATATTAGAAAAGGTTCCGATTTTGAAAATATGGAATCTAGAACGAATATGATTTCGACTGGCTGAAACTTGAAAATGTTAAAGTCCAGAAATGTATACTGAAATTTATACTATTTCACAATAAAAAAAAAAAAGATTTTGTGGAACCATTATTCATCTATATTTTCTGTCGCCAGGCGCAACCAATAACCACCATAAACCTGGTGAGCGACAGCGAAGGAGAGACTTCCCTGAACATCACGAAGTCCCCACGTCTGGTGCAGTACAAGAAAAAAAATTTCGTCCTTGTCGAAATAGACACCATCTTTACCCTGGACGAGAACACCCGGGAAATTGTGCAGCAAGAGGTGGCGAACATCAACTGCGAAGTTTCGAGGTCCAAATCGGGCACAGACAGTTCGGCGTCATTGGCAGATATTTCTGGGGACTCTAGGAAGGACTCCATTTCACCAGGTTCGGTGACGAGTAACACTGCACCGTTTCCTCTTTCCGACCGGTTATCGATCATGTCCACCACGAGTTTGGCGTCCACGTTGAGCTCCAGCTCCTGCTCCAGCGCGGGGTCCCTGGCCGCCAAATTGAGCGGAAAAGATGACAAAAATTTTTCGATGCCCAAAATACCGCAAAAGTTGCGACATGGGAAAAAACACTCGGACTCTTCCAGTTCGGATGAACTTAAGTCGACTAATGACATAATTTTGAAGGAGTGGAAAAATTCTTCCTCACTGGCAACGATTCTGAGTTGCGTGAAGCGAAAGTTTTTGCACCAAGATGGTTCGAGCAGCAGTTCGGATACTGTCGAGGACGTGACCTTGACGTCCTCTACGATTCCTTCGTCCACTCCAGTTGCAAAGCAGGCAGTGGCAGATTCGCTTGTGGTAAATTATTTGCATATTATTGCAAATTTTAAAAAATAAAAACATTTTGAATGGTTTTTAAAGTTCCTTTTTTCTTTTGTTAGAATACTGATGTTGAAAAAATGTATGAAAATTATTCGAAAAAAATTGAAAATCGTTGAACATTGTATCGAATAGACCCTAATTTTGATGATAATAATCATACATATAATTGTAATAGCGATATGATGAAATTTTGAAATTTGATTTATTGTATAATGTAGGTAAATGATTTGTAAAATTTTGCAGAGCACACCAAAATCATCGAAACGCGGAAGACCCGTGAGAAGCGCGAAAAAAAGCACTCCTTACAAAAAAAAAGTGTCGCCCTCGGTTGTTCCCGAAATAGCTGTGGAAAAAGTCAAGACTCCTACGAAAAAATCTTCCACCGAGCATCAGCCCAAGTCCACGACGATGCTGAGGAATGTTTTGGGCACCCCCATTCAAAACGCTCCAGGAGATGATCTTCTCGGAAAATTTTGCTTCGCTATGTGGTCCGACAAGTTGTACTATCCGGGACAAGTCGTGGACAAGAACAAATCCGGGAAATATAAGGTCAATTTCTATGACGGCAACAACAAGTTTTTGCTGGAGACTTTCGTCGTCCCGATAACAGATACTTTAAAAACGGGTTTGTCTGTGTTCGTGACTCCTGAGGGTCGGGAGTACTTTTCCGCGGGAATCATTATGGGATCTATTGAGGCAAAGGACAGGGTTTTGTACGTCGTCGAGTTGGATGATAATGAGGGCACTGTCGAGGTCCCGATTCAGTGTATTTCACTGACTGCTGACCAGATGCAGGTGGGGTGAAAAAGAACTTTGTGGAGTTAGGGAAATTTTTGCATTTTAAATTAATTCAAAATTATTCGAATTTGCATCAATTTTTTTAAGTAAAATTGTAAAATACCGTAACCCAACTGTTTCTCCAGGTGATGCGTGAAGAAATGGGCACTGCTCAACCGCGAAGCGCCCCGTCGACGCCTCAATCCTCGGTCACCCTGGATAACATGGTCGAAGGCACCAGGCGTCTCAGACGTCTTGGGACACCAAGTTCAAAACCATCCCCGGCTACTAAAAAATCCCGCGCCAAAAACGAAGCATCCGTTTCCGGCACGTTCCAACCACTCAAGGAGGAAAGCTCCGACTTCATCTCCAGCGATGAAAAAACCAGCATAGAAAACAAAATTGATGAACTTCCTTTTATCCAACCGGAAATTTACGGCAGCGAGAACCAAAATATGTACAAGAGCAAGGGGACAATAAAATCTAAAAGCAAGTCAGTCCAGAAGAAATCCGCCCTAAACGACAAAATTGTGCAAACCCTCGGTCCAATTCCCGAGAAAGGCTCGACCTTGTTCAAGGGCAAACATTTCGTTCTGACGTGCGCTTCCTTGGAAGGTGTGGACAAGTATCGTTTCGCCGACATTGCGGATTCGCCTGACTCGGAATCCTCGGGAACTGGCACCGACAATGAAGGGTATTGGGTGAAAACTCCGTTCGTTAGGGAACATCTTGTTCTACAAATCATTAGCGGCGGGGGAAAAGTACACGACAGTTTCAAGGAAATCCCTAAAGAGGAATACGAAAATACTATGCTTATTACGAATGTGCCGAACACGACTGAGAAAGCTGTCATGGCACTTTCTTTGGGGATCCGTTTTGTGAAGCACGAGTATATTGTTAATTCGTGCATTCAGGTTTGTACTGTTGGTCGTTTGTTGAAAAAAAAGGGGTGGGGGGAGGGGGAGAGGTGTCTGAAAAAATGTAGTTTTAATGTGAATAGTTGCATTGACTTGATGTAATTTTGTTGAATGATTAAGTAAATTATTTTACTCGTTGCAGAACAAATTAGCGGAAGTCGATAAAGAATTATTGCCTGTTGGATTCAGCCTCACCAAAAAAAAATATGTGGAAGAGTTCGAAAGGGTTAGTAAGAAACCTTTATCCCATACCATCGTTGCAATTGCGTCTGCAGAGGGAATGGAAAAATTCGTCGAGTTCTGGAAAGAAATTTGCGAAAATGCTGGAGCCATTGTTTGGGTGATCTCGAAACCTGGTAAAAATCTTAAACCTGAGTTACATGTGTATAGTAGAATAATTATTTATATAATGTTGTTGAAAATAATTTGGAATCGGATTTTTAAGAGTAGCTGATGGATGTTAGTATCTTATTCACAAATTCGAAATCTTCCAGATGAAACTTTCCCTGAAGCCACGGTGATGATCAGCACGAAACAGTGTCCCAAGTGGGTCGAGAAAAAAGCCGAAGGTTACGGAATTCCCTTGCTCTCGCCAATGTGGATCTTGCAGTGCTTGATCGAAGGCACATTATGTGAACACTCTGGTCATGTGTGCTTCGTACACACTTTTATGTGAACAACTTTCGACGAGCTTACCAAAGTCTTGTTTTTTTTCTTTTTTTTTTTTTTTTAACCTTAAGTTGCTCCGCTACTGTTCTGTCAATTCAGAAGACATACTTTTTTGTATTACATTTTCATGCTTTGCCACATGTACATACAGAAACACGCCAATGAATTTTTCCTAGCTTTTATACTCGACGAAACCAAACAGTGAGACTTTGCGATTTATGAAGAAAGTTGCTGTTCTTTGGTATGCTTTTTTATTTTCGTTCGAGTAATTTTGTACATCCGACCGTCATGTAATTTCGGTATACCAGAATGGATTTTTTTTTTTTTTTTGGTTCTCCAAGAATGAAAATATTTATTTGATATTCCATTCTATATAAATCAAGTTGAGAACCTCCGAAATTATGCGGTTAAAGTTTTTTCTTCGTGGAAATTCAAGCATGTATAAACGTGGATAATTATTATTGTATGTGTATGTTCATGAATAGTGGCATGAAGTGTACATGTGAACATACCGGTGTCTGCGCGTGGGTACTTAGCAATCATGTAAAGTTTTGGTATTCACGATACATCGAATATTTTGGCAGAGAACATTTATTATCCTTTTGTTGAATAAAAAATATGTACAATATTCGATGGGTTTTTAGTGAAATGAGTAATTTGGAGCAGAACGTAGTTTATGGGGAAATTTAATCGTTATCAGGATTTTGTTTTGTATGTATCGAGTGCAAATTCGGTATTTACGATTGATAGTTTTTAAATACTAATGAATTTATGAAAATTGATACAATTCTATAAAGTTGATTTAAAAAAATATTGTATAAGGTAATGATAAGAAAGTGTGTTCAAAATAATTGTAAAAATTGTAAGTAATCGTCAACAAAATTATGTAAATTATCAACAGTCTTCGAGAATATTGGAAAATACTTTGAAGTTTATGCAAGTCGTGAATTTAACGAATTCACGAAAGTCGAGTTAGTAAAATAGGGACATGATCATATTTTTCGTTTCAACTTTTAAATTTCGAAGTTTTCAATAGTAAAACTATTCTAGGTTCAAAAGTCTCAAAGTTGACATTCAATCATAACTTATTAAATACTAGTTACGAATTCTCACTAAAATCGCATTAAAATCTAAAAAATCTAATATTTTCATTACCGGAATGACCTTGACCACTCTCTTACAAATCCTATCATATAAAAATGATAAAAAAATAACAATCATCATAACTGTAATCACATAAAGAAAATGAATCCCTCTCCAAAATTCCTCTCCAAACCCCTTACTTCCCCCCCCCCCCCCAACCTAACCTAATCTCAAATACAAATGTTCCAAAATTTTCTAAGGATTGTACCAATCCAGGAATAGCAAGGAGAATGACATGACTAAGATAAAAAACAGGATCCACACCCTGAGCCCAGCGTTCCTCTGGATGGCTTCTCGGATCTGCTCGTTGGCTTGCTTGACGTTCTCCGTGGAATTGACCACTGTGTCCATTACATTTCCCAAATGTTGGTCCTGGTCCAGAACCTTCTCCGTGAAAATCTCCTGAAGCTCGGCGATGTGCACGACCTTGCTCTCGATCTGGCGCATCTCCTCTGTCAGGTTGTTCAGCTCATTGAACAAACTCTCGTTCTCCGACTCCAGCATCTGGACGTCCTCTGGAGAAAGCTCTTCCTCGTAGGTCAGACCACCCACGTCGCCGTTAATTTCCTGGATTTTGAGGGAACTGGACTCGTTCAGGTCAACCTTGAAAAATGACTAATATTCAACAATAATTTTGATATAATTCTGATCCTGAATGATCAAGGGGAGTTTGAAAACAAAACAATTCATTTCAGAATTACGATCGAATTATGTAGTTTTGACAAGTTTGTGAAATTCTTGAGAATGTTGGATTATTTTTCTTTTTTTTTTTTATGTTCTGAGTAATTGACAATTTTTATGGAACTCTTTATTATTGAAAATTCCAACTTTGGAAAATTCCCTACTTTGGAAGATTTTTCCTCCAAGCTCTTGAGTTTCGCCATTTTCCGAGTTTCCACGGAGCGTTTCACCCGGATGGCTCTTTGCTCGGAGTAGATTTTGCAGACGTTCTTGAGGTAGGCCTCCGTGAGGTTCAGGGCGATTTCCCGGTGCTCCAGGTTCTGTTGGGAGAGGTTTTTCTGCATGCTGACGTCATTTTTGAGGTCCTTGATGAGCTGGGAGCAGGTGCCGATGATTTTCTCGGCGCTGGTGTCGATGACATCGCGCTCGGCGTCAGTCATGCGACCTAGGCCGCCCACCAGGTGCTGGGACAGGTTGAGGTACTCGGAGCGTTTTTCCAGGAGAAGAACTCGGAGGTTAGATATTTGCTGGGTTATCAAACGGACTTTGGAGAGGAACTGGGTTTGGTGGTTTGGCTTGGGACGAGTTTTCGAGGCAGTTTTTGGAGGGGTGGAGCCCAGAATTTCAGAGGTCGATTTGTTGCGCAGGGTGACGGTTTTCACGCTGGCCTTAAAAAGGGCGCTGACATCCATGGTCGATTTTTTGTAAACTGAAAATTTCAATGCATTATTGATAATTGAAGAAGGTTTTGGAATAGAGGAAAAAATTTTCCGATCTAATTAAGAAAAAAAAAAAAAAAAAAAAACAAAAAAAAAAAAAAAAAAAAAAAAAAAAAAAAAAACGAAAGAAAACTCCAAAAAAAGAGAAATATTCGATTTTTAACATTTTTTATGGGATTCAGAAATTTCGAAGGTTTAAAAAAAATAACTCAGGATAATTTCGAATGTCCAAATCTCAAAAATGGAAATTTTTTGCTGTAAAATTTTCAATTTGGAAATTCAAAAATACGTATTATTAACGTTTACGCCTGCAAATATCAAAATTCGACAATGATGTAGTCAATTATGACTTCTTCAACATTACAAATCACTGACAATAACAATGACAATAATGAATAACAAATTTTAAAAAATCTCCCTATACATTTCGCAAAAATCAATATTTCCACGAGAAGTTATGTTCACTGAAAACCCAATGATCGAGTAAACAAGCAAATCCCCAAAATAATTGAAGTCCACCTAAAATCATGTTGACGTATAGTTCTGACAGCATGAATACAAACAAATGCTGTTAAATATGCCAAAACATACAAACAGCCAACTCCGAAAAAATTTACCCAACATTAAAAATTCCCCAATCTCATTACAAACATCAGTAAACAATAACAATGTTAAATCACCTTCAATCTGATGTCCACAATGTTCTAATTATGACTCTTTAACGAAAATCGAATCATCAATTTTTTCAAAAATATGTTTGAGGGTGTTTCAGAGGGCCTTACTTATTAAGATCTGAAATTAATATTAATTAATTATAATGCCATAATTAAAGATCTGAAAAGATCATCTGCCTTTTTTCCGGTCAAATCACAATTGATCACAATTGTCTCAACTCTCAAGTGACTCAAATCTTAAGACCACTCAAGACTCAAGTGAAGTTGAATGAAGTCAAGTGAAGTGAGGCGCAGTGCGCAGTGCCAAGTGCCAAGCAGTGTCAAGCAGTGCCAAGTACACTGCCGTCTGCCAGTGTACACTGGCAACAGCAACTTGCGTTCGGAGCGAAACCTCTCTCTTCTCTTCTAGTTTGCTGGCTTCATCGGTCTGTCTCGTGCGCTCGATCAGCCAATAGCAGCGCTAGAAAGGGAGCAGAAAAGGTGGTGGGGTTCATTTCTCGGA
>JAPYZK010003098.1:0-12657 GCA_030522785.1 Platygaster equestris | reverse complement strand
GCCAAGTCGGACTTTAAGCGGTTTTGACTGGAAAGTAAAAAATGTTGAGTAGGATTCAAACGTATTTCAACAGACGTGATTCCGACATCTCATTTTTAAGCGAAATTAAAACGGTTTTGAACGAACTTGATTCAGAATCGCATTCCTAGTCGGATTGACAACGTATTTCAACGTTTGTGAAACAATCAATATCGATAACCAAAGCAACATCATGGATGGGTGACCGCTCCGTTACTCTCCATGTTTGGTAATTTTTTGAATTTTTCAAATTATGAAGATTTTCCGAATTTTCGTAATTTCTGAAATTTGAACAAGTCACAAAACGTTTGACAATTTTTCGAACTCAATAAAATTTATAAGATAATTTTCTGCAGCATTCAACATTCCGGAAATAAGAAAATTCGCTGATTTCTGGAAATTTGGAGGTTGCCAGAATTTTTGAAATTTTCAAATTTTTCAAAACGTCTGCATTCCGAAATCTTCCAAATTTATCAACATATCCGCAAATTTGTTAGGATTTTCGTTGTTTTTTTTACTGTCCAAAATTTTAGAATGCTCAAAATTTTGATTAATTCTTGTAATTGCCAAAATTCTGAGGATTTTCGGAATTTACATAGTAATCAAAATGTCTGGAATTCTTAGATTCTTTAGACATGAAACCCCTCAGAATTTACGACATTTTCTAGAATTTGAGAATTTATAGAGTATTCTAAATTTAGTGGAAATAAAATTTTCAAAGTTACCCGAATTTTTGAAATGTCTCGAACTTTTAAAACGTCTGCATCTCAAATTGCCAATTCCAAAGGTCAATTTTGCAAGTTCTGTTCTTAAAGAACTGGAATTTCAAGGCGGGTATAAGGTACATATTCCCTTTTTCCGCTTATCTTACTTGGTACCATATTCACGCTCTCAGAAGGATCGAGACTCGAAATAATGTAAGATCAAATCAAATCTTTACTCCTTTGACACATGTTTTATTTGCAATCTTGGACTTGACTGTACAAGATAAATATATTCGTGAATTCTTATGTTTTATCTGCTATGTCAGATGTCACGTCGCACTCTGTGCCAAATAACTTATTATATACTCAATGGATTGGACTATGCCCGCTGATTTTTACTAAATAATTATAAATATTATGACTTATGTCTGACATCAAGAAAATGACCAACTACAAAATATTATATGTCGATGAGTTTTTAGTCTCGGGCATTCATAAATACGCCCATAATAACAATATTCATGCATTCGCTAAAGCCTCTGCAACTGTCAAACATTCTCCCCAAGCAATCCCACAAACATCAGACATGTTTGCGGGATGTTCCCCGACGTCTCTCAACTCGTAAAACGAACATTTTCTCGTCAACTTTTGAACATATCGCCTACAACCTTGACAAACCAAGGCGCACACGTCTCAATCACCTTAATCGGCGCGAAAAAGTGTTGTTGGCACGGCCGCAACTCCGACTCGCGAGTGCATAAACTTGGTGACTTTACGAGCGAGCGTTACTCGAGCAATAATCAGGAAACGCGGTAGGATTCCTGCTGCTGCTGCAAGACTTGCACAAGTCAGGAGAGGAGGCAGCCAGGCAGGCGTCGCTGTAGGTAGGTGCGAGGCGAGGATTCAGCACAAGTGGAATGGAAGGAAGGTAACGCGGCGGACGTTTAACATATGAGCGGCTACCAGTGTTATTAATACTGCAAAGGCCCCGTACTCGGTTTCTTCGGGACCCACGTAAAGGCGACTATCCGCATGATGCGGCCCACCCGCGGGCCTCACGGGGGAGGCACCAGCCCCGAGAAATACCTGATGGTGCTGCTGCTGCAGGTAACGCGATACTCGGAAACTACGGGATAGCCGCCGGCTCGCGAGTTATGCCTTCCTGCTTCACTTTCGCTCAATTACAATGCGTTACGCGCGAAAACATCGTTTTTTACAGAGCAACAAATGGCGCGAGGGCGGGTTAATCAGAATTAAAATTGGCAAAAGTGCACTAGACAACAATTATTATTAATCTCAATTCTAGAGCCAACAGACTCTGCAACGATTTTTATAATTTCCACAATTATTCTTCCTCGGGATAAAACAGAAAAAGATATCCGATAAATTACACATTTTCAACTGGAATATATTATGAAATCCCCAATTCGTAACGCGATTTTTTTCATACATGATAGACTCATCACGTCTCCAGGTCCAAAATTCTGTCAAGTCTTGCAGAAATTTTCTCACCCGACGATTCCATAACACTATACAGCTTATAGAGAACAAATAACCTTCAGAGTTTCAGGGACGTTGCGCCGGAGTGTTTAGTTTCAGAAGAGTAATATGTTTACGGGGCCGAATCTGGCAGTGTCATCAAAAATATTAATCGTATCGTAAAACACTACTGGGTTTTTGCGAATCCTAAACGCGTCCTGAAATTGATATATTATCTCCCAGCGACTTTTCGCTCGCGGGAGATTACCATAAATTTGCTTACGTCCTCGCCTCTCGCGCAAAAAGAAACTGGCGCTAGCAAAAAAAAGAGCACCAGGGTGCAGTATGTTCTCCGTTGCATGGTCGTTGCTTAATTCGGTATGAAAAATTCGCACTACCTCGAGGCATCCCTGCAGGAATGCAAAATCGTCGCGCCCGCTTCAGTAAGCAAGTATTATTGACTGTCACTTTTTCTTGGGGGCCGTGGATACTCCGTCAAACGGCATCAATCTTGGTCCTGCAGTTGTTTGAAAAACAAGCAACAGGACCTCGGGTCCGCCGACTGGCCCCGGTTGGCAACCTGCGCGCCCGCAATCCGCATTGCTGCAGCAGCCTCTGAGTCGGTTCCTGTATCGCATATCGCGCGTATCGCGAATCGCATCTAAAAAACGGGGTAAGCCGGGTAGCCCATTCGGAAAAAAGAGGGAGGGGAGGAGGCAGAGAGTTGAGGCTGCAGCGGCGCAACACCGGGCACACTCGATGTGCGCAATTAATATCGGTCCGTATCTGCGATCTCTCATTATTACCTGGCGCAGGCTCGGAGTGTGGGTGTAACACCAATGTATAGGCACACGTCGGAGACATGCGGGCGAAGGTGTTGGTGCGGCTACCGTACACCACGGGACACCGCAGTGGCCCATGCATCACTCTAACGAGCCGAGCATCGCGTGCCGATCTGTATTAAGGATTTATAATCTCCCTCGGACGAAAAAGGATGCCTAATGTGCCCAATGACCGCGGGAGATATTCTCCTACTTGCACGGCCATTTTTTCCTTTCTTTTTAATATCGTGTAGTTGTGAAATTTTCTAGATGCTTATTTCTGGATTCTATGATTTTATTTTACTGGTTATCAAATTTTTGTACCCCGTCAAATCTTCTGTTTATTGGGTTTTGGTACTCTAATTTCGTTTGTAGAAAAATCAATTTTCATTTGAAAATTGAAAGTTTCGATGTGCAGTCGACAAATTATTAATTTCACAGGTTGTGGAATTCCAGGTTTCGCAATTGGAATTATTTGGTCTCATAATACTAGAATGCTCAGCTGTACGATATTCTCGTTTTTCACTTACATTAATTAGATCTCATTCATCTTTTAATCAATCAGGTAAAGAGAATTACTGATTTTTCATTTTACGGGCAGTCTCGTTTAGTAATTAATTTAAGATAATTATCGTTAAATAATTTAATTTGGCGAAACTGAAAAAAAAAATTTTTTCGACCACGGCAGGACTCGAACCTGCAATCTTCGGATCCGAAGTCCGACGCCGTATCCATTTGGCCACGCGGCCTGTTGAAATAAAAGAAAAACGTAATATATTGGATCGCCAGAGGCTAAAGTGTGTATACCATTAATCATACACATAGTTATCCTACTGAAAATTTATAAGTAAGCATTTTTCGACCTTCATTCTACGATGGAAAATTATTTTATAATAATATAATATGTTTCCATTATTTCACATTAGTTTTTCATGCATTTCAAATTTCTCACGGTCTTTTTAGAAATACAGTCAGTGTTGGCTTGTTTCATTTCAGATTTTAATTAATAGTCATTTTTTTCGTATCAACAAGTTTTACAAAAACTGTCGAAAAAATCTACCTATAAACACATATGGAAAAATATATATTTTTGGAAAGCCGTATTTTGACGGTTAAAAAAAGAGAGTCAACAATCTATCGACGGTATAGAAAAAACATATAATTATGGTTGATGCCCAAAATTGATTCAACAGCACCAATTAATAGAGAAAAGAAATTAGTTTCAAGTCTGAACAAACATCGTCAAGATTAAAAAAAAAAAAGTCCAATTTCATTACGGGAAAAGGAGAGAAATTCCTGCAGCTGCAGGAAACGAGTTAATCCCCGTGATTTCAGGAAACGCACGAGTGTGGAAAGCGGCTTGTCGGGAAAGAAGCGTCCGCGAAAAAATTCGCGTGCTCATGAGATTAAGTTAAGATAGCGGGCGATGCGGCGCTGCAGTGATTATAACGAGTAAGCAAAGTTGAGCAAAGTCGCCAAAGCCGGGAAAGGAGCTGACAGATTGCAGCCGGCGCTCCCAAGCTGCCCGTCCGGTGGAGATCCCATATTCCCATTTTCAGTCTATTTCCATTCAGTCCTGCACCGAGCGAGTCGTCCTCGGTGCTGGACGACCCTCAACGAAAACGAGGAGCCACTTTGACGATACGATCTCGAAACAAATTACTACGCCGAGTCTTGTTCTGCTCCTCTGTATATGTATATGACGTTCGTCTTTCTGCTTCTTTGCCTCCTTTTCCGTTTCGCGAGTCGTCCTCTCTGCACTATGTGTCCTCTGTCTTTCGCTGCTGGATTAAAATAATCGCGCACCGTTAACGGGAGACCGCGAATAACGGCAGTTTTAATTCGTCGTACGCAAGGACGTGGCCAGAAATTTCGTTCGGGTGGGGCTAAGGTGATTTTTACTGTAAATTAATTCAACAAGTTCAAAAAGTGAAGTTTTATTAGATAATTATGGAAATTTTCACAATTCTCAGAATTTTCAAAACTTTTTTCAATGTTTGGAATTCCCAAAATTTTTAGAATTCGTGAAATTGTCGAAATACTCTAGACTTTTGCAATTATTAAAATAATCCAGACTTTGAAAATTCGCGAAATGGTTGAAAATCTTGAAATTCAAGAATGTTGATTTGTCATTAAGAAAAATGAACATTTTCCCTGAAAATTGGGTACTTTTTCGAAACTCTCATTTTCACCACGGTATTTGCGGCGACACGGTATGTTAAACAAAAAGTGGCTTGGATCAAAAACAACACATTGAAAGATGTAGAAACCGACGGCTCGAGCGAGAATTGAGGGGAGCGGCAAATTAAAAAGAGGCAAAATAACTAGAGGCGACTGTACCGAAAACTTCCGGAATTATGTAAATTATTAACAAACTTTAAATGTTACAAATTATCGAATTTCTCGAAATGTGAAGAATTCGTGAAATTCTCGTAATTTCAAGAATTATGTAAATATTGTACATTTTTAGAACATTTGAAACTTTTACGAATCTCTGAAATTCACGAAAATTTGGAAATTCCTGAAAATTTCAAAATTCCAATAACTTCCAAAATCCTCAAAATACTTCAAATTTTGACAATGCTCAACAATGTTGAAAATCTTGAAATGTTAAATATATTCCAAATTATCAAGTTTCGCGTAATGTTAAGAATTCTTGAAATTTTTGTAATTTTAAAAATTATGAAAATATTGTAAATTTTCAAAAATATTTCAACTTTTTCACAACTTCGAAATTTTCAAAATGTAATAAACTTTGAAAAATTTTAAACTTCTAGAAACTTGTAAAATCCTTGAAATCCTCCAAACTCTGGAAATTTCCAAAATTGTTGAAAATCTTAAAATGTTGAAAAGGTTAAAAATCATCAAGTTTCTCGAAAACTTTGACACTTGTGAAAATTGGTAAAAAAAAAATGTTAAATTCTGTATTGTATATTGTTACGCCGCGTTACGAGAGGGGGAGGGGGTCAAAAATGCCGAAAAACTGCGCAATCTAATACTTGAACGACCCCAAACTCGATTTTCACTCCCTCATTGTCAGATGATAAAAAACTTTGAGTCCGTTATACCATTTGTAGGCGCTGATATTTCCGAGTAGCTGCAGAATTAATCCCTTTTAAGGCAATAAGAATCTTATATTGCCTCTATTTCTCCTGCCACTTTCAAGCAGAGAGGCGATGATAATATATAGCAAGACGTTTTTTGGCGATAAACAATTGCTAGGCTGGAAAGCACAAGGGCCGAGAGCAGTTAGCAGGGGCATTAGGGTGAATTATTCCGGGCTCCCCGCATAAAAATCGCCATAAATCAGCCGAACCACGACCTCCCTGTCTTGGGATGGGTGCACAAGATCTTGTCTTACGATTCTTAAAGCCCACCTTACACTGCAGGGTTAGATCTTTATTCCTGCTTATCTCCATCTCGGATCCCACCTCAGTTTACACGACTCCCCCACTAATTTCTTTGTCTCTGACACGAGTCGTACGCCACTTTCCCATAATTAAGCCCGCAAACCTGTATACATGATATTAACGCTTCGCCTTTACATTCATCAACTCGTTTTTCATTCTCCTTTTTCTTGAAAAAAACTATAATACATACCTACTTAACATTTTGGCTCCTACAGTTTTTTTTGTTTTCTCTAATATTTGCCCACAATTCTCGAGCATCCCAGCAGTCATCTTTTGATTGTTGGGATGCTCGATATTTTTTTTACAAAATCTGTCTACTTTTACCATTTTATTCCAACTTGCAATTATTGATTTCATCATCATCTAGCTTGAACAGATCTGATGACGACGAAACATGAGTACCAGTAACCGATTTCCAAGCTCCTGAGTGTAATTATTGATTCTCATATTTTATTACATCACAATACCTTAATCGACCTATGACCTTCATTTAACTATCGTTGGATAGATAATTTCAGTCCTAACAAATCTGATCGCCTGGACTTAATTGTACAGGCGATAGCAACAATGATAAAAAATAAAAACCCACCCCTATATTGACAGGGGGTTGTACCCCCACCACTACGAATACGAAAACTCGGTTTTAGACTGAGGACATGTCCTTAAACATTCCCACAAAATTTCAGCCCTTAAGTATTTGTTTTTTTAAGTGAATAGGATTTTTGTGTCCCTAGTCACTGTACTAGCTGCACCAAAAGCACCATTTCCCTCCGAAGCCATATAAAAAAATTCCCTCCCCGAATGGCCGTTGATACCGCAAGCCCTCGCATAAATTGGCATAAGGAGCTTGCGCCGATCTGGATTTGCGAGGCCCGACATCAAAGGATCCGCGGATCGCGCATAAAACGCCGGCGCCCGCCGAATTGATTTCGATGATTAATTTTCAATTGCGATGTAATTATGTGGCGGCTTAGCCGGCCCGGACGGCTGCAACTTGCGGGGGAGGCTGTTCCTTGCCCTTTCGGATAAAAAGAGGATGTCACCCTGCGCTCCCTTTGGCAAAGAATAAAAGAGCTGGCTAGGGGGTGTGGGGGGTGCGGATCAGTGCGGATTGTGCGCTGGGGCGCGCGACGCGATTGCCGAGGACGCGTGATTAGATGGTCCCGGTCGCCCGGTCGGTCGTCCATCGAGCGACGAGATTGAACCGCGCTCGGATACGGAGACGTAAAAAACGCAATCGGCTCTTAGAGTAATGAAAACCCGGCGTTATCCCCTGTAATTCGACTGGGCATAGGCGCTCTGCGAAAAAGAGCTCGCCCCGCTGATCGGATCGTTCACCGGGGTCACGGGCTTTTTTTTCATCTTTTTTTCGGGGTCTTTGAACTTGCGCGACATCTGTGACTGTGAATTAATTGCTCACTCCATGGGGATCTTTCAGTAATATTATGCGAGTACTGATACGATGACTGCTGCATCCGCAATGTTTATTTTCAAATTCAGCGCACTGCAGAAATTCCATTCAATTCCAGGAAAGGCGTGGAATTTATGGCAGAATAGTATGGAGGCTCAGGGTAACGAGCGAGACATACAGGAGACATTCCTGATTTACATAGTGTATGTTTAATGAAAGTCACTGCAAAGTTACAAAAACTGTGAAATTATTATCGATAAGTGATGACAGTTTTTCGAATTATTGGACTCGAAGAATGAAACATTTTTTCTTGTTCAGTGAATTCAGTGGATGTTTAAATAATTGGAAGGCAATTGAATCCGGTGATTGAATTGCCCCGCACCCCGGCGCAGATTAAGACGTGATTTACGCACAAATCAATTTTCAATTGTGTTATTATTATTCGACTACATCGTAATAAACTCGTGTGTGGCTAGATTGGAAAATATACCTTCGGGAATAAATACACGGCATGTAGCGCCTCTGCGCCAAGTCTATCATTAAAGGATAACCCACAAGTACTTTGATGTGTGCGCAGGCGAGTGGCCGAAGGTTTATCCTACGAAGCTCTCTGGGATTTGCGGGAAATTATAGCTCGGGAACACGTGTCACATAGTGCCCTGATCCCCAAAGGCGTAATTTTCGTACGACTTGTGGAAAAATGAAGATGTGATATAGTTAGGATATAATATCATCATGTCACTTTTTCCTCGCGCTGCACGCGACTTCGGTCGTCAGACCATATCCAGTATTACCCGCGATTCTGAAGAATAAAGAATGTTGAATTCATTTATCTGGCTGCAATGGGAAGATGTGACGTTAATGATTCAAGTTGGAGCGAAACATTAACGCAATCATTTAAAAATCGTGATGCTGCACTATTAAACGGAAAAATTGTGCCGAAACTGCTGGTTGGGAGTGAATGAAAATGCCAACATTAACCGCAGGTTATTAGTCTGTTTCATATAACTTGCTAAATATATCGGTCGAGACTAAAATCCCCATATTTGTCACCACCCCCAGCTTACTCCCCCATTTACCCCCTACTTTGGCGAGGCTCCAATGCACTGTCGCCATGGTGTCGCCCAACAATCCCGAAAATTCATGAGACATAAATTCGCGGGAGTGCTTGTCCCTGTGTTGCAGCTTTACAGCGTTTACAGGTCCTTTAGCCACAAAGGACTTTTTTTGCGGCAAGGGTTATTATTACCTACTCTATCGTTTTTTTTGCTCAATAATTTTTTTCTCACCTGGGAATACAGTTTTCTGGCATAAATGCGTAATAAATATCTATACACTCGACAATTTTCTTATTATATCATATAGGAGGAAGATTTCTGTTCATAATTTTTAGCTGTAAATCAAATGCATTAATTTTTACGTCATACTTGCGTACATGTGGATTACTTCTCCATCAGTCAGTTCCACCAAGCGTCGTGTTTTACTCAAGACTGATGATCATTTCATTCATAATAATAATTTGTCATGAATAATGAAATATCAGGGTTGTTTCCAGGGGAAAACGCAGAAAAAATTTTCGGGAGGGATTTTCAAACAAAAATGTTTCCTTATTTTTGAAATTCTTGGAATAAAAATTCTCGGAATGTGTGCAACTTCTGTAATTTTTGAAATTCTCGTAATTTTTAACATTCCTGCAATTTGTAATATTCTTGTAATTTCTGAAATTTTCCACCTTCTCGAAACTTCCGAAGTTTTTCTAAATTTTCGGAATATTTGGAATACTCAAATTTTTGAATACATACAAAATGTTTGGAATTCTAAAAATTTTCAACATTCTCTGGATTTTCGAAAATTTTATGACTTGGCATTTTTGGGCTTTACAAAATTTCGAAAATTCTTACAATTTTCGGAATGCTACGATTTTTCAGGATTCTCAGATTTTTCATAAAAATTCCAAAGTTTTAGAAATATAAATAATTTTCGAGATCTTCAAAATGCTTAAAGTTTTTGGAATTTAAAAAATTTTCGAAATTACTATGATTTTTGAAATCAATAAGACTGTTGAAATTTCTGAATTCTCAAATTCTGACGTATTCACAAGTTTTTCCGAATTACCATAGTTTTGTAATTTTTCAAGACTTTATAAACTTTCATTATCTCCAAAATTTATGAAAATTTCCGAATTTTTCGGTTTTTTCGAACCACTTGAACTTTTTGAAAATTGAAAAGTTTCTGGAATTATTAAAAATTTAGAAACTCTGAATTTTCGAAAATTTCATATTTTTTGGCACAAAAATTTCAACATTGTGTAAAAAATTGTATTATTGAAGTTTCTTGTGTTCTAAATATACATATAATTTTAATTTCTACTCATTTCATTTACAAACAAAACAACCAATCTTTCCCGAATTTCGGGAGCGATTTCAACCCCTTAAACCCCCCTCTGCGTTCGCCCCTGGTTGTTGCATTTTGAAGTTGGCTGAATTTGAATACTTTTATAAATTGCCTGAAAATTGAACTTTGAACTCTATGATTGAATTTCCAACATCTCTTTTTCCCTTAAAACTTGAGGTAATCCAGAGCCCCCCAACTTCCCTGTAAGTATTACAATGCAAATATTTCCAGGCCTCGATGACGCGATGCATCGACAATTTTCAATAAACCACATATATCATTCACATTTCTCGCACATCTATTCGTGAATTCACATTCATCATATTTTCTCGTGTCAGGTCTGCTTTTCACATTAATTTTGATTTCTGAAAATTTTTTCAATGTATGAAATTGCGAGTGCTCGAATTACTCTCGACGTCCCATTAAAATTTCAACTAACTGCTGGATGAGAATCGTAAAATATGTATGCGAATATTGATCTGGCCGATGATTAAGAGACACTGACGAGCACGTTGCGGCGAAACTCGCCAGTTTAATTTGCCGCTCGAAAATACTTTAATTTTTCCTGACGAATAATGACCTATTTTTTTTTCTTTCCGTGTGTGTCCATTAGCAGTGTTCATTCGTGATTAAACACTGCACTTGTCAGGTACAGACTCGGCAACAATGAAGAATTATATATCCAATTTGAGATTTTGTAAGAAAAAAATATAAATACAAATGTATGACCCAACAGTCATACAAATGTATGACTGTTGACTAACAGTCAAGTTAAATTAAAACTAGAACAATTTCGACTCGGTGACGTATAATCTCAATCCAGCACAGTTAGTTGGAAATTTTCTTTCCACTGTAAAACCGTACGTATTGTACAGGATCGTAGTACACGTATTCGATAAATCACGGGACAAAACGAGTCGATCAATGCCCGCGACGGATCCATTAATTAGCGTGTTGTGCGTTGTAGCAAACACGCGTATTATGTTTATAGAAGCTGCACAACCAACTGCAATTTATACTCACAATAATATATTGATATCGCTCTCCGGAAGCTCCGGAATAACGAGCTAATACAATAAATAATTGTCCTGCGGACATGCGCCAGCTCGCTGCGATTGACAATTCATAAAGCGATAAAGAGAAATCCGATCCCACTCGGAGGGTAATTTTTCCGCTAATTTGTTCAACGCTGATTTTAGCGCCGGAAAATTCATCTGTTAGCTGTATGTCAAATACACTGAACGAATAGCGGATTTTTATTTAATTGTGATTGAGCATAGAGAGCTCATGTAAATATTCGATTGAAGGACTGTCAGCAATCGGTCCGAAATTTACAAGCAATGCTGTTTGGGATTTTGGCAAGTTATTGTGGCCTAACTGAAATCCCCGCGTTGCTCTAAATCTCCCGAACAAATGCATTATTCTCACACAATTTCAATCTAGACAAAAAATTAGCAGCACCCTCCTCACGCTGACGTGTGATTTTGCAGTTCAAAAACGTGACGCCCAACTTGTATGTTTCATAGTAGGAAACAAAAATAAGTGTCCATGATGAAAAAAAGAGGGAAGCTGGAGGGGGCTGAAGAAAGGAAAAAAAATGAAGTGGAAGATACTGGAAAAATTGCTGGGAGAAGGAATTACTTGACTCTTTTGTGGCTTCCATTTTGAGCTGGTTCTGAGACGCTCAGAGACCAGCACGGGGAGGAAGAGATGGATGGATGGATGGGTATGAGAGAAGCCGATGCGAAACAGAGTCGACGCCGGGGAGGATTTATCACGCTCATCCTCATTAGAAGCTTTCACCCTTCGCCACCCCCCTCATCCCTGCACGGTTACGAGAGCCCACGTATCGCAGAATCTCCGCGGCTCTTGCACGCTCTATTAATTAAAAAATGGTCTACCCTCGACGGCAAAACATTAAGCGCCGAGGGGTGGAAAGAAAGAGCGCCCACAGGAGTCGGATGTAATGACGCGAATTAATTCTTCGCTTTACCTCATTTCGAGAGGCTATTCTAAGAAAATAGAGACACGGACTTGTGAAATAATAATATTTATAACTATAGGGCTGTGAACTCTGCGCGCCAACCACCAATCAATAAGAATTATTTGTAATCGATAGGAGTCGATGAGATTTAATAGGAATTGATAGTAACCGACGGGAAAGTATGAAAATTTATAGGAATTAATGGAAATCGATGAAAATCTATGGGGATTGACAGGGATTGATAGGAATCCAGGTGAATCTATAGGAATTTATGGGGATTGATGGGAATCTATAGAAATTGATGTGGATTGATGGTAATCGAATTTATGGGGATCGATTGTAATCTACGGGAATTTATAGGAATTATTCGTTGTCGATGGTAAAAGTTGATGGTAATCGATGAGAAACTTACTGAATTGGCGTGAGCGGCGGGGGG